>CAUYQV010078025.1:0-21952 GCA_963574575.1 Galagoides demidoff
AAAAAAAAAAAATTATACTTGGTATAATTGCTAGCCTTGAAATTCAGGGAAAGCAAAGGATGCTATGGGCCAATATTGATGGAATTTCTTTCTATAGTAGGTCCTTGGTCTTGGAGATTCAAAGAATGAACCAACTACCAGACAGATCAGTGATAAGATAGGATTTATTAGATAGAAAAGAACACAGGAGGAAGGAAAGGCACCAGAGCCTCTAGCAGAGGGGGGAGACCCAAGTGGGAGGTCCCATGCGGGTCTTTTGTCTGGAGGGTTATATACCATCTGTAAACTGGGAGGTCTTGAGAGTTAAACTTGGCCAGGACTTGGCAGAGGGAAGACAGCTTTTCAATGTTGGTTATTGAATGAGTGTATTAACTGGTGAATGTCTTTCTGGCCCTGGGCAAAAGCGGCAGGGAGTCGACCTCAGAAGAGGCGGCTTACCTGAAATACTGGCAAAACTGCTTTTCTCTAGTCCTGCTTGTATTCCAAGAGTATAGTTTGGAGAAAAAAGAAATCTGTTTAGGCCTGGAAAGGGGGTCCTTGTCCAGCCCGGAATGGGGGAACCTTGTATCACTGGGAAGGAGAGAGCGCCAGGCATGAGATGGGGGAGGGGTTGGTCTGTTGGGTTTTAGTCTGTTCAAGCTGCTATCAGAAAATACCATAAATTGGGTCCCACAGCGGAAACTTAGTTCTCACATTTCCGGAGGTGGGATGTCCAAGGTCTAGGCAGAGGAAGATCCAGTGTGTGGTTCAGGCCACTCTCTCATAGGTGACACCTTGCTGCACCCTCATAGGGCAGAAGGGGGGCTGCTCTCCGGGCTCCCTGTTATAGGGGTACTGACCCCATTTATGAGGGCTCATGACCTGACCGCCTCCCGAAGTCTTCACCTCCCAGTACCTTGGGGGTTAGGATTTCAGTGTATGAATTTGGGGTGAAGACACACACATTCAGACCATAGCAGTATCCATTGTCTCTCAAAGGATGAATCTATTGCTTCATTTTCTTAAGCAAACCATTGACTAATAATTGTTAATTCCTGTGACTAAAATAGCACTCAGTTTATTATTAAAATAGGTTGGGGTTTTTGTTTTTATTTTTTTCAAACAGAGTCTCACTTTGTTGCTCTGGGCTAAGTACCATGGAGTCATAGCTCAAGCAATCTTCTTGCCTCAGCCTCCCCAGTAGCTGAGACTACAGACACCTGCCACAATGCCCAGCTAGTTTTTTTATTTAAGTGGAGACAGGGTCTCACTCTTGCTCAGATGGGTCTCAAACTCCTGAGCTCAAGCATCCACCAGCCTTGGCCTCCCAAAGTGCTAGGATTACAGGTGTGAGCCACCCAAAACAGGGCTATATTTTTGGCATTATGAATATTATGGTATTGCTTAGCAAATGCCCTTTGAGTAACCCAAGACCCACCTATAAACTCAAGTAGCACATGTGCTACCCGCATGTAAATGCAGTAGATTGAGGAACAAGAGTGTGAGAACTGCCTGGTCACATCCTGCACAGATTCATCACAGGTACAGAGACCAAAGGGGGAGGTGGTTAGGAAGGAACATTCACAAGGCCCGGATGACATTCAAAATACCTTCTATAAAATGACAGAGACTTTCTTAGAAGGTCTCTATTTTTGGTATCTCTAAATTGAAGAGAATTTATTTATATAGCACCTCTTTCCTGCTTATTATGAGTAGTAAAATTATAATAAACCATTGATGGTGTCTCAACAACCCAATTCAGCATATTTTCCACTACTTCTCTGTTTTATGTCACAGAACATGTTAGATTTGAAAACAACTTAGCCGTCATTTAGTTACGTCTGGCATTTTTTTGCACTAATTGATCCCTCTAGTGTGGGATTTCCTCTTTTTCCTTCTCTGGATGCTGATAGTGTAACAAAAAACTTGGAAACCCGAAGTCTTCTTGTTGCTCTTAATTACAAAGACAAATGTTTCCTGTTGTCTCCCACTCTGATCTTTATTATTCATTAGGTAGCTAACCATGTATGGACAAAAGGGTAAGTTCAAGGAACAGTTGGTAAAGCAAGCATTCGCCATCACAGAAATACAGCACAGACTTTTTTATGGTCAAAAATCTCATAATAGTGAGAATAATTTAACAGTGTATAATAATGTAGGACAGTAGATTAATATGTGGGACATAAACATACAAAAAATTATTCCAAGATGATACAGAAGGGTGTAATCTAGAGGGAAAAAAAGCACAGCTACGGGTATTATTAATATTATCTCGCAAGCTGTGCCACTTGAATGTGATACAAATGAATGAGTCAGACCTGGCTTTGTAAGTTTTTATATGCTTATATAATGAGAAAATTATCGCCTTAAGGGCTGGACTTATAAATATTTGCTTAATATGATTCATTAATTAAACGTGTGAACATGCTTATCTAGCATAAAACTAGGGGACTCTTGGTATCCGTTTTGTTTTTTCAGAATGAAAGTGCCCTTGCGAAAGAAAAAGAGCTGTCACTCGAACTTGCAAACATCAGGGATGAAGTTGGTAAGTAGGGCATTGACAATGAGGAGCATAAAGAATGTCTTTCCTGATTCCTATGAATGTGTAACAAAAGCAATTATGTCTCCCACAATAAGCCGGAGCAAACCTGTCTGGGCTGAATGAGGCATCTTACCCGGCACAGCAGGAGGCTGCAGTCGCCTTAGCAGGGGGCCATAATTTTTACATCTCTGTTGTTATAATGATAGTTTCATAACAGTTCACAGTGGGACTAATGTCTTCTCAGGTGGCAGCACACACATCAGTCTTCATCCATCTAGGTCCCCTCCGATGACATGAGGTGCTGTTTGTAAGACGCAGCTGTTCCACCGCCGCCAACCACTGTATATACCCTGCCCTGAAACACTCAGTCATCCAGAACAAGGTCAAAGACACAAATCTGGTTAGATTAAAAATATGAGGGTTCATGTTGAAATTCCTAATCTGTGACTGCCGGGACAGTCTAGTTCAGTCTGAACCATAGAGACCTTACAGACCAGGGGATGATCTCCGGACCCCGGGGATATGATCAGAGATGGGCTGGCCTAGTGTGGTATTTGCCAGGCTCTCATTTCTCAATCCCATTTTTTTCTCTTGACCATCTGTTCCTCTGTTTCTCCAGGAATCAGTCAGTAAAGGTGAAATAAACATGGCCTGTTCCCATAAGACTGCTAATCCTCCCCTTACCAGGAATCCTTTCTCCTCCATCTAGTGTGGTCCTGTGAGCAGCCCACCACATGTAAAGGGGTTGGAACAATCCCAGCTAGCCTCAGCAGACTTGCCCAGGGACCACAGGCCCTAAAGCCAGTCCCAAGCATGGCTTCCCCCCAGTCATTTTTTCCCCATATTTCTTTTTAAAATTTTTTCTCTCCCCTGTGAAGTTGATGACTTCTTTTGTCATTGAGATAGGTTAGCAGTGGTCTCTTCTCCCCTTTAAAGAGAGCAGGCTCCTGGGATAGCAAAAGGGCCTGTCCCAGCCTTACCTGCATGTGATCCAGTGCAGCAGGACTCTGCCACGCTGTTGGGCCACCCACACTGGGCCACCCCTGAGGAGAAGCCCAGGGGATTAACCTAGGTATAGGCTTCTCCAAGTGAGAGGCAGAGAATGCAAGGAACAGCAATCCTGGGAAACCCAGGTCCCCCTGAGGGCCGGAATCTGGCCAGGAGGGGCTGGAGGGGGGGGGGTCAGCATTTGCCCTAACATCCTTTTTGTTACGTTTGTTTTCATAGAGATTGAGTCTCATTTCTCTAAATCTCCACCATCCCTTCTAACCTGCTGTGTGCTGGGTGTCACTCAAAGTGGCATTCTCAAAGACAGACCTAGGGTTAACCTCATTGCCATTGCTGTGGCTCCTGTAGTTGAAGCCTCTGTGCCCACCAGAGTTCCTTCAGCAGTGTGGCCGCATTCAGGGGCCAGCTCCCCACTCTTGTCCTCAAAAGCTCACCCTGAGTGACCCCCACTTTTTCATGAAGGAAAGCCCTGCATACACTTGGCAATGGTGACCGTGCCCAGTGCTGTGGATGTTACCATTCCTCTTTAAGGAGGATTTTCCACCCATGCACGAAGGGAGCCATTGGTTCCCTATGAGATCGGGCTGTCCTCCTGTGTGTGCACACTGTACACACATGCACACACACATGTGCACATATGCACAATGAGGGCATTGATGATTCCCTGCTGTCTCTCCAAAAGGATGTTCCTTCTCCTCGCTGTCTCATTGACAGTGTTATCAAACTGGTTCCTCCATCCTCAACTGATAACTGCCAAGCCCACCTTCTCCAGCCCCACCTTCTTTGGGCCCTACCCTCCCTACTCTCACTCTCTGTGCTGGGTTTGACCTGTGCTTGTCCTTCAGGTCAATTTCTAGGCAACATGGTGGTGGGGACAGCTGAGAGTCCTTGGCCTGGTTCCCTTCTGGAGTCACACCCCACCTGTGTGAGCAGCTCAGAGACATATAGAGGTTATTCACATTGACCAGAGTGTCTCTTTTTTTTCACAGTTTCATGCCAAATAAATTCCTCACAGCTCTATTTATTAAGTAGGTAGGGCTGAGCAACTTAAGTTTGTGTATCCTAACTACCGAGCAGCCATTTGAAAAAACAATATAAATTGCAAGAAAAAGAATAATATTTTTGTTTCATTCTTTAGGAACCATGATTGCTTGCTGATAGCAAGTATAGGCCTGTGGGAGCCTGCATAACTTCTCAGACCTTGAGATCAGATTGGATTATCTTGTTTCACAATCGATTTTCACTCCATAATTTTATCAAACAGAACTCAACTCCACAAAGATAAGATACCATCAGGAGGAATGAAGTCTGAGCTGATGTCCATACCATGAACTCCACCCAGCCAGTAGCCCACACAGTGTCCCACAGAGATCCAGCCCTGATGAGTGTCCCTCAGATTCTAAGATACCCTGTGGTGCCCCTGGGAATTTGCTGCAGTGGCTCAGGGTGCCTCTTCACACAGTTTGGGAACCATATTAGTGACTTTTCTCTGTCCCTGGTGGCTGAGAGAGGGAGCCTGAGGATGGACGGGTCCTCAGAGACTCAGGAAACAGAAGTTGCTCATAAGCAGCTGGTTCATCCAGAAACCTGTACACATCACCCCATGTGGTTTACACTTCCTGCTGCCTTTTCTTCTCCTTAATCTAGGGATCGATAGAAAAGCATTGAATTGGCCAGTGAAGTGACTCACATCTGTAATCCTAGCACCCTGGGAGGCCATGGTGAGTGGATTGTTTGAGCTCAGGAGTTTGAGATCAGCCTGAGCAAGAGTGAGACCCTGTCTCCATTAAAATAGAAAAATTAGCAGGGCATTATGATAGGAGTCTATAGTCTCCACTACTCAGGAGGCTAAGAAGGCAAGAGGATCACTTGAGCCCTGGAGTTTGACATTGCTGTGACCTATGACACTGTGGCACTCTAGCCTATGTAATAGAGTGAGATTCTGTCTTAAAAAAAAAAAAAAAGCATTGAATTAATATATTTTCTCCACATTTTTCGTTTAAGGAATATCAAGTCTATAGCCCTGAAATGCTACAAGTCAATCTCTGAGAATATTTCTCCATGAGATGGCTCCAGGGCTTGGTGGTTCTGAGCTTGAGCTTTGAGTTCAGGTAGGGTGAGCTGGTTGACATCTGCCCTTAGGCTCGCCTTCACAGAATGGGAAGTCACCGAAGGCAGTGCTGATGAAGCACACAGTAAAGGTGAACCCCCTGTAGCTACTAGGTGTGTAGCACCATGAATGGTAAAGCTAAATGACAGAATTCTGCTCTAGGGCAACAGACATCTGTAGCCCCTGCACTCACGGGCAAGCTTTGGATCAGGGGACCTTGTGCATTCAGACGCAACTGAGTTGGGTGTGCCAAGTCCAATGCCACTTCTCTCTGTACTTTCCTGAGGCTTCAAAACGCAGCAGGCTCTACATAAATTACACTGGGTTTTTGGTTTAAGTCTTATTTGATTTCTGCATTAGTGCTAAGAATAGAATCAAAATTATCCACCAAATAAAAAGGCTACCAAAGGGAAAACAGAAGACCTGGGCAGCACCACAGCCTGGCCCCTTCAGCCCAGCCGTCATCCTCTGTGGGCACATTAGCAGAATCCATGCTGGAGATTACATTTGTGAGAGAAGAAAGACATAAGGGATATGGGGATCAACTGTCACCCACAAGCCCCTGACTTCTGGAGTCTGTCCTCTAACACACCTGAGAACCCCTGACATTGTACTGACCTGAAGGGAGAAGAGAACGAAGTGTCCAAGCCTGGCTTAGGAACGATCCATGGGGACAGCTGTGGTCAGTCCCATCCCATCACTACTGGCCCTGTCCTTATTCACACCTCTTGTCAGCTGCGTCTGATGGGAGCTGGAGGGGGGCAGTGTGGGGACATGTTGGGGAGATAGAATATCTAAAGACTTTGAGTTCAGGGTGGAAGAAGATAAGGAGGTACAAAAATCAGAATAATGCAGGTATATTTATTGCAGATAAATTATTAATGTATTGGCTGGCCTGTCCCTCAAATCTAAAAATTGTTGCTTTATCTTTTTCTTTAAAGGAATGCCCTAAATTCTACCAGTATCTGCTAATAAGTACTCATCAGTCATTCGTACTTTTGGGGGGAAGAAATGCTATCAGAAGCTTTTAGCATTTAGTCAGGGTTCTCAGCCCTGATGCATATCAGAATCACCTGGAATGCTACCCTAGGTGACGTATTCAAAATATTTGAGGGTGAGGCCCAGGCATGCTTTAAAAGTGAAGCCATTGAAGTACAGTGATGTTAGAGGGTCAGTGAGCTACAGTGATGCGGGTAGAGTGTTGATTGGGTCAGGGTCAAGATGGGGGTAGTAGGTAACTTGAGGTAGACCTGAGAGAGCAGGGTCCCCTATTGAGGGCTCTGGGCAGCTATTGGGGCCGAGGGAGAGAAGCACAGGTGGTGGGGGTGTGGGGGCAGGGTTCAGAAAAGGAAATGCAACGGATAAACTGCACCTGCTTGGAGATGACACAGAGGGCTGGCCTGGCTCCTGGAAGCTGAGAGAGGAACATTCCTCCCTCCCCCTCCTCCCCCTCTCTTCCCCTCCTCTCTCCTTCCCCCTTCCCAACGTGCCTGGAGGTCAGTCTTCTGAGGCAGCTGCCTCTGGATCATATGGCCCTTCAGGACCTGACCACAGAGTGTAACCCCATGGTGCATTTGCTGACACTTCACATATACAATACTTTCCCATTTGTGACATCTCAGTTGGCACCATGACAGAACCTTCTAGAAGTTCTGTGGATCAACTAGCACCCTGTACAAGACAGTTTGATAAGTGTTATCTCACCCTAGCTGAGAATCCCTGATGGTTTTGCAGTAGGAATTTCCAGGCAGTTGAGTTACAGGTAAACTTGGCGAACATGGCTGAGTGGGTGCTGTTTTCCAACAGCAGATGTAGGGGGGATTTTTTAACACCAACGGCCAGTTCATCCAGACCAGTGGTGTGTCCAGTGATTCAGTTCAATGCTGACACTACTTATCCAGAGCTTGTGCAGACCAACAAGTTCAAGCCTGCCCAACTTCAGACATCAGTTGTAAATCCCAGGAGCCACCCACAGTTCTGATCCACCAGACAGCCCCCTCCTCAGGTTTGATAATTTGCTAGGATGATACACAGGGCAAGTTATATGGGGAGCGTGGGGATACCATCCCTTAGGGGGAGCAGAGCTTTCATCACTCTCTGGGGGCACCACCTTCCTAGCACCTTGGTATAATCACCAACCGGGAAACTTTGTTGAAGATTTTTAACAGCCCATCCCCAACTTCTCCCCTCTCCCTGGAATCAGTGGTAGATGGGGAGGCTAAAAGTTCCTCTAGTTTTAGTCTTTGTGGTGACCCAGCCCCATCCTGAGGCCAAATAGTGATCCCACCCTAAGTCACCATCACTGTAAACCCACCTGTGATTGAGAAGGGGCTCTTCAAGAATAACAAAAAGTACTCCCATCACTCAGGAAATTCCAAGGGTTTTAGAGGGATGAAGGTTGAATATATTATTATACCACACCTCGACCAGGCACTGCAGTTGTAGTGCTTCTGAGGTCCTTGTATGTGGAGCTGAGTCGGATCTGAGGGACTGGAACCTATCCACCACATTGTAGAGATCAGTCAACACGCTTGTTCACAGGTGTTGGCTAAAGCTGGGACATTTGTAAAATGCACCAGCACAAAGAAAAACTTAGTTCTTCTTAATCTCCATCTTGTCATTTATTCAACAAATACAGTAGACCGTCTGTAAGTTGACCTTCATATGGTCAATACATGGAGTTGGTCAACATAAGGACCTAGGTCCACTGTACTGGTATGTACATGTGCTGCATATTCAGTCTGTGAAAATTAGGTCAACTTAAGGAGGTGGTCAACGACAGAGGTATTTATTGTATTTATCGAGTACCTACTTGGTGCCAGGCATAGGCTGGGCAAAGTCACCATGGATAAGAGGGCACCCTCTGAGTGGGGACTGAAATACATCTACATTGGAGCCACTCACTAACCCCTGTGGCCCTGGCACGAGGCTGCTGCCACTCAGAGGAAAGGGTACACTTTCCCTAGATTGCACAAAGGTGCCACGTGGGCTCACTGCTGAGATGGCGCACAGTCTGTTGCACATGAGACTCAGCCATCTCAAGGAGTTAACAAAGGAAGTCATGGAGGAGGTATGATGTATGATGGGCCTTGGGTGCTAACGAGGATGAGGATGTAGACAGAGAGCACAGTTGTCCAGCAGCTGGTAAGGCCTGCTGTCCCCCAGAATCTGCTCTGGGCCAGCAGCTGCTGTGACCACTTCCAGGCACTGCCCGTTCTGCAGATCTAAGGGAAGAAAGACTGTTCCCACCTTCCCCTTTGCACATACCACACTCATCATGGTATAGCTATAAAACACTATAGGGCTGATAAACCAGAATAAGCTCCTTGCCTTTCAGTATTTGGATTTTTATCGTTTTTGGCCATTATGCAGTGAGTGTAATGTTTGCAAATTACTTTTTTTCTCTTGCATTATTTTCTTGGGAATATATTCTTAAAAGCACAGACCAATAATTTTGGTAGGATTTCACATTTGTTCCAAATTTATCTGTAATGTGAAGTGTCCTTAATATTTATTCTGTATCCAGACATAAGATTATTGCAGATTTAATCTCACTGTTGCCACGGTTGCCTTATAAATAGGAAATTAAATCTCTCTCTTACACACACACACACTCCCCTGCCTGAGAAGAGACACATAACATCCACTTATATGTATCAGGGCATAGTGTGGGATAGAGTCTTTTGGTCCAAGAGTAGAGCCCCACTGGAGTGGCTGACTTGGCCCTTACCTGTGTTAACTCCTCAGGTTGGGCATTCTCAATCTAAAGATCCAAAATCCAAAATTAGAAACTTTCTGAGTGTGGACATGACACTCAAAGAGGATGCTTATTAGAACTTTTCAGATTTTGGATTTTTGAATTAGGGATGCTCAGCCAGTAAGTATAATGCAAATACTCCAAATCTGAAAACATCTCAAATCTGAAGCACTTCTGATTCCAAGCATTTTGGATAAGGGATATTCAGCTTGTATTTCCTCAGAGACAGGGCTCGCTGGTGTCCGAAATGAAATCAGATCACATTAGGATTTTAAGAATTTATTGTGCATGTGAAAGAATAACTCATGAACTGGGAGCCTCAAAGTGAAAAATGGCACAAAGTCCCACTTGCTTATCCCCAGCGAGTTGTAGCACAGTTTATGGAGCATAAAGGAGGAAGTATTTTGACTTTTTCATGGTTGGTTGTCACATATTCTTTTGTTACAGCAAATAGAGCTGTTGAAGCTGCCTTGTCTACAGCTGATTAGTTCAATTTCATTGAATCGTCTTGATTAAAAAATGCTTATGTGTATTTTGTTTAGCATTAGGGTTAGCTATTTGGGGAAATCATGGTGACTTAAGTATTGGTTATATGGCTATCGGCTACTAGCCTTGGGGCATCTAGGTTGTCACCTCCATTTTTACTTATTTTTTTTAAACACTGGTCATCCTCCTGAAAGCTTCTCCTCCTTAAGTCACCCTTGGATGGCTCTTGCCTTGTCTTTGGACTTATCCATAATCAGGTCTGTCCTTGGAAAAGTTCTCTCCACACCATGGTGGCTCTGGGGATGAAAGGGCATTTTAGATCTCAAAAAAATAGGAATCCAGCACCACATCCAGGGAAAGAGAAACAAAGATGCTAGAAACAGATTTAATATTTGATTTTTAAAAATTACTTTAAAATTTTTTTCTAGAAAATGTAATTTTGACAATATGACGCTTGATTTTTGGATAGAGTGCCATGCCCCAAATTTATAAGTTGAATATTGATAATTGAAGGGTCACTCTTAGGTTTTTAAGCACTGAAATAAATTTGTAAGATGTTCTTCCTAGAAGCAGATTCATTCCTTTCAAGACCATGCACCTCAAGTTTTAATTATTGCAGTCAGGTGGATGTTCAAGGTTTTCTCTCTAGCAAAGAGGATGACATCACAGCCTCATCATTACTGCCTTATTAGAAAACCTGAACCTTAAGAATCAACATGAATTAGATAAACTCCACCAGACAGAAAGCATGCAGTGCAGCAGCTAGGTGCAATGGAGCTGCTGGCTGGCACTCCTAGTTCTAAACCTAAGGCTCTACCAGACAGACCCTAGTGCTGTTGAAATGAACTTGCAGATTGAGCTGGATGAAACTCAGCCCTCTGTAGACCTCCCACCAGGCTCTTTCCTGGTCAGAGGCTGTGACTATCTGAACATGGTGTGAAATTGCCTCTTATCTTTGAAGTTCTCTATCACTCAGCCTCTCTTCTGGCCTTATTCACCTGCCACTCAGGGTCCCCACCCCCTATCTCCAGTGCTTTGAGACTGAGCTGCCGGCAGCTTCTGTGCCCTTCTCTCAGTCCGCTCCGCTCTTGAGCTGGCATAGCCCCTGTTATGCCTGCATCCCTGTGAGCGAGGCCCACAGGGATATTTTTATCTTAAGGTTCAGGTTTCAGACTTAAGGTGGACCTTGCTTTTTTATTGCTACTGACCACTTTTAAAAAACACCAAAGATTGAAATATAATTTTAAAACTGACAGCTATATTTAACAAAGCAATCTTTCTAACAGGGTTTCTCAGTTACTGTACAGAAATCTAAATGATTAAATCTGCATTTTGATTAATGTCAGTTTATTGAAATACAGCAAAAAAAGATCTAATGTTTCCTGTCATAAAAAAAAATTAAAGCATTTTGGGTTTTTTTTTTGAGACAGAATCTCACTTTGTTGTCCTTGGTAGAGTGCCATGGCATCACAGCTCATAGCAATATCAAACTCTTGGGCTTAAGCCTCAGCCTCCCAAGTAGCTGGGACTACAGGCGCCTGCCACAACACCCGGCTATTTTTTTGTTATTGCTGTCATTGTTGTTTAACCCACACATTGGTTTGAACCCACCAGCCCCAGTGCATATGGCCAGAGCCCTAACCACCGACCTACAGGCACCAAGTTAATATTAAAGAATTTTAAGCACTTTTATTTAAAGATAGGCTAGATATCTAAGTTTGTGGCACTCAGCATTGAATTATTAATTAAGCTCTTAAGTGTCTAACTAGCATGCATTTTTCAATTTATTCTCATTTATATCTGACAACCCCCACACTCATACACATAGGGTGAAAGTGCATTTATGAGATGATTTTACCTTTCGCAATTATTCATAAAAGCTGTCTTCTGGTTTAACGATCATAATCCTTTGTATTTACAAAGTGTTCTGTACCTGCCAAGCTCTGCTACATGACACATTTTATGTATTCAAACAACTCAATAAATTAGGTGCTCATATCTTTATTTTATAGATAAGGAAACTGAGAGTCAGAAAGATTAAGTGGTTTTCTAAGAGTATACAGTTGCATGGAGAGAGTTGGGTTGTAAATTCTTCACACATATAGTATGTAAGTTAATCACAGTATTGCTATTCAACCACCAAATGAGGCTTCTTTCCAATTTTTAATTTGGTAAAGTGAAAAGTCAGATGAACAAAATAAAATACAGTAGAACCTCTATAAGGGACTGTAACTGGTCAGCATACAGAGGTGGCCAACATAAGGAACTAGGTCTGCTGTACTGACACATACGTGTGGTACACGTCCAGTCTATGAAAATTAGGTCAACATAAGGAGGTGGTCACCTATGGAGGTTCTATTGTAGGTTTCTCCTGATTCTATATGACTTCCATACAAAACTCTAACAGATGCCAGTATGAATCTGTTAAAACATGGATTTTAACACAGTGTAATAATGTTAATTAGTCCTAGATTGCATTGATTAGGACTGGGTTCAAAACATGAGTAACAAAATCCCAAAACAAAGGAAGCTTAGCCAAGGCATCTTTTCCTTTCTCTCTTACAAAAAGTCAGGGGAACATGGAGGGACAGCTGGGAGAACCCTGCTCTTTATAGCTCTCTGTCCTACTATGCCACAGAGGAGAAACATGAGGACCCCTCCTCATGGTCCCAAGGGACAGTTGGTACTCTGGTTTTCACATCTATTTTCCAGGTAGCAGGTGGGAGAGAGAAATGAACAGAAGTAGAGAGAGTGGGTCACCTCTCTTTGGGGGAAAATTTCCAGAAGTTGCACTTAATCTTTTTTTTTTTGAGACAGAGCCTCAAGCTGTTGCCCTGGGTAGAGTGCCGTGGCATCATAGCTCACAGCAACCTCCAACTCCTGGGCTTAAACGATTCTCTTAACTCGGCCTCCCAAGCAGCTGGGACTACAGGCACCCACTGCAACACTCAGCTACTTTTTGGTTGTAGTTGTCATTATTGTTTGTCAGGTCTGGGCTGGATTCGAACCCACCAGCTCTGGTGTATGTGGCTGGTGCCTTAGCCGCTTGAGCTACAGGCGCCAAGCCAAGTTGCACTTAATCTTATATCTCATTAGCCAGAAATAAATCACAAGGCAAATTTAGTCCCAAGGAAGATTAGGGAATGTCTTCTTGATGTTCCTTCCCAGATGTGATTTTATTGCTATGGAAAAAGGGGAGAATGTGTACTAGCAGCCTACACAATATAACCTCAATTGCCTCAACAGCAAAACGGGGATAATGTCCTGTCACACAAGGTAGGTGAAAGCAGGAGACCTAGAAGAGTATTTAGAGGAATAGCCAGGGCCTGGTATGTATTAATTTCTTTAAATACCAGATTAGATTCTGCTCTCTTGCTCCCTCTCAAGCTTTAAAAAAGCTGAGTCAAAATGACGAAACCAAGAATACAACTTAGAAAAAATAACCAACCTTGGAATCACAAAAAGAATGCACATTTTCTGATTTGTAAAAGTATCTCTTCATACATGGTGGCTCACACCTTTAATCCTAGCACTGTGGGAGGCTGAGGCCAGGATCCCCTGAGTTCAGGAGGGGGATACCAGGCTGAGCAAGAGCAAGACTCCATCTCTACTAAAAACTGAAAAATTATCTGGCTGTTGTGGTGGGCATCTGTAGGGAGGAGGATAGCTTGAACCCAGGAGTCTGAGGGTGTGAGCTAGCTAGGCTGATGCCATAGCACTCTAGCCCATAGCCTGGGCAACAGAGTGAGTCTCTATCTCAAAAGATAAATAAATAAAATCTCTTCCAAGCACACCAATTAAAAGCCAGAGTTTTCAAATGGGATAAAAAAGCAAGACTCAGCTATATGCTGTCTACAAGAAACTCACTTTAAATATAAAGGTATAAATATGTTAAAATGGAAAGGACTATAACAGAATTAGTCTATAACAATAACATGATAATGTATGAAAAAACTCCAAACATTTGGAAATTAAACAACATCTAAATAAAACATGTGTCTAACAGGAACTTACAGGATAAATTAGAAAATATGTCGAACTGAGTAAAAATACAATGTATGAAAATCTGTGGGATGCAGGTAGGGTTGACTCTTCTCAACCAATTTACCCCATAGAATTGGAAGGGGGCACCCTAAATACATAATAAACACTTTCCTAGATAATGTGATGATGAGATGAATAATGTTAATTGAAAGAAGGTTTCCATTTAGTATGTTTAGTCTACTGTCAAAAATTTGAGCGTAACAATATAGCTTCAAATATACCTATTTCTTTGTGAGATAGAAGAAAACCTAGCCTTGAATAGATATAGGAATCACCTTCCCCTCTTATAGAAAAATGATATTGGTTCTGAGTTAGGAAAAATTTAAATCAGTGATGTCAGCTGCCATGATTAGATTTTGTTTCAGTAAATTTAATTTTCTGAAGTCATTTTAGTTTCTATTTCAAACAGGTGCTAACCCATGCACAGTTAATAGTAAAACTGCAGATTCCCTTAAATGTACCAGAGATGGGGGTTGGTTGCCATGGAAAATAGTTTATCAGCTTCAATTTCACACAACTGCTGCAGTTTCTTAGCGATAATGATTTAATCCAGTTGGCAGCAACATAGTTTTTGATTTTTATAAAATTATTTTACACCTATATACATAACACTTTTTAGTTATTTTATGTGGGGGTGTTTTGTAATCCTTTAAAATAGTTACCCTTTTATGAACAGAGAACATTTTCCTGATATATGTTAATGTTAGTATTTTAAAAATCCATGGGTTTAATCTTTAACCTGAATTGTCTGGCAAGACTAGCTCAAATACCCAAGGGGGTCCCCTAAACCACTTTGGGGAAAAGAAGCTTCTTGAAATGCAGTATCAGCTGCCTCCACAACTTGGGACTCCATAAATCTAATATTTAAGTAGTGTCATATAGTTTACATATGTTATTTCATTTGATGCTGACAGCAACAACAGGAGATAGATAATGTAGGTAATATCACCAACATTTTAACAGTAGATAAATCATGACTACAGAGAGCGAAGGCAAACCCCAAATCACATACCTATTAAGAACAACAGAGCTGTGTTCATATCTCTTTGCACAGTAACCATACCAGGCTGGCTTCGTGTTATAAGATCTGAATTGGTGTCTAGGGGAAGATAATAAATGGCAAGGAAAATATATGACGTGTTATAGATTTAACCCCAAAGTTGCAGAAGGGCATTTTGCAAAACATTTGTTGTAAATCACAGACAATTGCATTCAAATTATGCAAATAGGATCACCACTCTTGAGCTTCTCACAGATACAGATTTCCTCCTATTTTTCTGTGTATCTTGAGTCCCCAGCCCAGGGCTTAACATGTGGACCATTCAGCTGCTTCGTATTATCAACTTAACTGGACCCAGGAGTTACACTGTGCCAGGAGAAGAAAAGGGCTGTGACAAGGCTCAACACCTATATAATGCAGAGACAGACATACAAGCAGGTCGTTGAGACCCAGTGAAGTGAGTAAGGTGCCAGTGGTCTGGGAGTTCAGTGGAGGGCTCGTAACCCAGTCAGGGATCCAGAGAAGGCCATTGGGGAAAACAGCTGAGGAACTGTAGTGAACAAATGATTCTTCCTGTATACACTTGATCAGTTACAGAGACAGCATTAATGACACCATTGACTCAGTCTCTCTATTGGGAAATAGGAGAAACAAGACAGTTTGGTTTTCTACATAGCTTTCCTTAAGCAGAGGAAGAAGACAAATCAGTTTGTTTGTGAAACTTGTAACATTACTAACATGAACATCAGGGCCAGGGATTGGGACGTGAGACTCAAATGATTTTCTCTTGGCAGACTTCTTAACATTTGACTTTTCTTTGTCAAGTCTAATATCATTATCAATTAGTTTCATTGACTCCAAAAGCCACAGATATCACCAGGGCCATCGTCAGGTATTCAAGGTATTATCAGTCTTGTTGCTTAATTTGGCAGTTTATTTGAACAATTGTGTAAATTGCAGTATATGCTTATGTAATATTCAGGTTATTCTTTTTGATAAAAATTGCAGTTTTCAGCCAAATGTCAGATTTGGGGAGAGTTAATTTTGTTGAAGAAGGTGATAACTAGACCAATTCTGTGTTGCAAGTAACTATAAAAAGACTTAACCAGGTTTCTGTAGTAATAAACCTGATAAGATCTCAGGGTAGTTCAACACAGCAGGCTTGTGAAATTATTATTATTATTATTTCAAACACAAATTGCTCTATTTCTTTAACACAATAATTTATTTGTAACAAAGCCATCAACAGAAAAATAAAAGCTCATTAAGAGGCATTGCTTCAGTTCAAATTAGTTATCTCCTATAAACAAGAAAAAACGACCATTAGTCTAGTGGTTCTCAGTCCAGTCTGCACAATAAAGGAACAGAGAGAAAGGGGGCTGGTGCTTAAAAAAATAGCTATCTCCAAGATGAGACTCTCCCAAGCGTGGGGCCCCAGCAAAGACTTCTAAAGTACTGTCAGTGTTCAGAACTACAGGTCTAAAGGAGTAGCAATAAAAACCATGCCTTCAAAGTGATGCAGAACCAGGAAACTCCTCATATGACAAGTCTCTTTGCTCTTATACTGGGAAGATGGGGAGGAGGCAGGCACTGACTCATTCCTTATTGTTCTTTATCCATTTATGATTGCCCATAGTAGAGCTTAACAAACATCAGATATTGGAAACATGCTACCCAAATTGAAATTCTTCCTACTTCACATTCAGAAGCTCTTTTAATTAAAACAGTACTAGCTTTCAGAAAGAATCCTTCATGTTTTCAATTTGCATAGATGTTTAAGTCAGCTATTTGTTCAAAAGAGTCAATAGGCTGGGTGCAGTGGCCCTCCCAGAGTTCAGACTCTGGGAGGCCAAGTGGGTGGATTGCCTAAGCTCACAGGTTTGAGACCAGCCTGAGCAAGTGCGAGACCCCATTTCTGAAACATAGTGGGTGTTGGCGGGGACCTGTAGTCCCAGCTATTTGGGAGGCTGAGACAAGAGAATCGCTTGAGCTCAAGAGTTTGAGGTTACTGTGAACTATGTCATAGCACTCTACAGAGGGCGAAAAAGTGAAAGTGTCTCAAAAAAAAGTCAATAAAATGTATTAAAAAGTTATTTGTGACTTACTATAAAACAAAATTTATTTCATGTACCACAAATAAACTTATTGGTGCAGATGGCAGGAAAATTTGAGTGTTTCTCACCTGTTTCTAAAACTGCAGGATTTCTTTTTTCCTTATTATTTTTCTTCTTCTTTTTTTTTTTTTTTTTTTGAGACAGGGTACAGTGCCCACAGTAGCATTTGCTGGTGCAATGATAGCTCACTGTAGCCTCGAGCTTCTGGGCTCACCTGGGAATGGGGGGCTCACCACCCCTCTCATGTCGACCTCCCAAAGTGCTAGGATTACAGGCATGAGCCACTGCTCCCAGCCTCAGAATTCTTTTTATTTTCCTCAGTCCTTTTTATAATATAAATATCTTTTGTAATCATAACTGCTCTATATCCTTGACAAATCCCTGTTGGGAGGTTCAGAATGAAGTGCAGATATTTATTTTCAAAACAACCTTTCCTCATCTTTCAAGTTTGGAAATGCTATCCCATCAATTATGGAAAATAGCTTTTTTCTTAAAAATACCGGAATTCATTTAGAGATGTCTCCTCAAATCCACTGAATCCCTCCTACTCGGATGTCCTGTGTCAGGACTCCATGTCCATCTCCGCCGCTTGGTTCCTGCCCTGGCTTTAGTTACATCTCCAGTGTCTGCCAGATCAACAGGTGGGAAAGGATGCCTCCAATTCTGGAAGGTGTTATCCTGCCAAAACCCTTCCCTGAACTGGCGCAGTGCGGCGCCAGGTCTCCCCGCTGGGGTGTCCGGGCTGCGGGACCCTTCTGGGTACTGCAGCCCCGGGAGGCTCGCTCGTCCCCAGGCCGCGGCCCTCGCGCTCTCGCCTCTGGGGGCGCTGTAGTCCCCGCTGTCACTGCGCCCGCTGGGCGCAGCCCTAGGCTCTGCCATGGCCCCGGCTCGATTTTGCGCTTTCGGTGCAGCTCCGGGAGGCTGAGAAGCTGCCCAGAGTGTGAGGCCCCCGGCGGCGGCTCCTCCGTGAAGTCTCAGAGCAGGAGCCACTAACAGGGCACATGGAAGGTTACGGGCGGGGGGCAGGGGGGCGCGCACACCGCTTGCGGGAGACCGAGCGCAGAGAGATGCGGGGTTGGAGTGTGGCAGGACGAGGCCGGGGTCCAGCGAGGCTGCAACTGGACCGTGGGCAGGGTACAGGGTTGGAGCCTTGGAGGGGCACCCTTTGTTTTTGTTTTCTTAAACCCCCCTGATGAGGAGCAAGCCTGAGTTTAGCCCGTCAGAATGTTGGCTCCAGGTGAAGTGGGGGAGAACAGGCTGGCAGCTGGTATGCTGACCTTAGAGCGCTTACTGTCACTTTTTAAATGTTCCTTGTCAGTGCGCCAAGAATGGGAAACACCTTTTAACTGGAGCCTGACGTAGAAATCCAAAATCCCAGTTTATTAATTTAAGATATGAAATATCTATCCTCATAGGCGGTTATAAGCAAAAAGCCAAAATTGTCATCAGAGGCTGCTCAGTGGACCAAACTCAAGGGCTGTAAATACAAATGGGATCTCACTGCCATAGCATGAGCAGCTATCTGCAAAACCCTTTGTTGTCTAGGCCCTCAGTTCCTAGCCAGGAATCCCCACAGGAGGAGATGGAAGTCTGTTGGAATCCCCTGGAACCTTATACCAACTATTCACACCCTGCCTTCTGCTCCCAGTGGTAACTGTGTAACTGGAACTGAACATAATGCCCCATGGCATGGAGCTATAAAGCAGACCAAATACTTGAGGCAACTCTTTCCAGGCATCAGACAACAGACACCATAGCTGTGATGATCCCTGAGAACAGGGGCACACACTAAATGAGTCCCCCAGCTCTCTGCCAGGGCCACTTACCAGACCTGGATGCCGGGTGTTCTCAAAGACACAGATACCAGAGGTCAGGGGTTGAGGTAACTAGAAACTGACAGCCACACACTGGCCCCTGGGTAAGCTGAGCAGAGGGGTTCCAAAACTAGCACAGGGTTCTCAAGCATTCCAAGTTGAAGGGTAGGCTGCACATACGTAGAGGACCTGCGAGGTCAGCTGCTGCAGGACTGTGCAGGCACCAGAGGCTGTGCATGGCTGTGAAGTATGGGAAGATCTCACTAAGTACTATGAGCATTTAGTCTAGACCTCTTTTTTTTTTTTTCTTTTTTTGGTCTTGCCACACCTTGGAAGAATAAGAATTGCCCTGAGCTACACAGTAAATACACAAACACTAGCAAAAGCTGATTAGCAAAAGTAAAAGGTCTGTGCATAATTTTGCTATATCCTGTCAGATAAGCAAAAAAAGTCCTCACAAAATCAACATGTGGCCCACAGGCTACATGTTGGATGCCCCTGATCTAAAAGGACCATGATCTAATGCAAGAGTCTCTGTAGGACTAAAGACAAACTGAAAAAGACCCACGCTAACAAAGGATAAAACCATACATGACAGAATCAAAGTCCCACGAGTTAGCTGCCTGAATCAAGGCCTATTAAAAAAGGTAATAGAAACTCCTACCATTTATCATCCTCAGTATTGAGCCCACAATAAAAAAAAAAGATATGCAAAGAAGCAGGACCCATAATCAAGGGGAAAAGTAGTTAATAGACATGGGCACCAAATAACCCAGATGTTGAAATTAGCAGATAAGAAAATTTAAAAGCTGTTAACATGTTCTAGCACATCTAGAAAAAAGAGGAATGTAAGGAATAAATAGGAAGCACAATAGAGAAATAAAAAACTATATTGTTTTCAAAAAAAGAACCTAATAGAAATGTTAGAATCCAAAAGTAGAACCTATAAAATGGAAAATGTATTGGATGAGTTTTATAACAGATTAGATAGAGATTGATCAACAGGTCTTATCCAATCTGAAGATCAGATAGGAAAAAAAATGTTTTTAATGGTCAGAGTTTCAGTAATCTGTACCAAGCAGTATAAGAGATGTATAACTGAATTGTCAGAAGAAGAAAAGGGAGAGACTGGAGAGAGAAAACTTTGAAAAAATTATCAATAGAGACATCTTAAATTTGACTTTATACCCCATGATTATATTAATGTACACAGCTATGATTTAATAAAAAAATTGACCTTAAAAGAGCAACTTGCCAACCCAAGAAGCACTGTGAACTCCAAACAAAATAAATTATGAAGAAAACCACACCTAAGCAAAACAGTCACACAACTGAATACCAAAGAAAGGTAAAGAGGAAATATTAAATGCAACTAGTAAAGACACACAGTACCTGCAAGGGAACAGAGATATGAATGACCATTCACCTCATCAGAAATGAATGGAGGCCAGAAGGCCTGGAATGCCATTTTCATAAAGTGTCAAAAGAAAACAAACAAAAAAGCCTCTGTCAATCTAGAATTCTGTATCTGAGAAAATGTCATTTAAACATGATGGAAATTCGAATCTAGAAGAGAAAATTAAGATTATCAAAATGGTAAATATGTAGATAAATATAAAATGCTTACTTTGTTATGAAACCTTTTTATTATCAAACGTTTGAGTTTGGTAAGCCTTGACTAGAAATATATCCATGTAATCACCACCAAAAAACAGAGTATAGGACATTTACATCCTTGCGGAAAGTTCCCTCAAGACTTTCCCAATCTACTCTCCCTACCTCTAAAACAACTATTTTCTTACTTCTATCACCATAGAGGAGTCTTACCTGTTCTTGGATTTCATATGAGTAGAACCAAATAGTATACACTCTTTTGTGTCTGGATGCTTTTCCTCCACATAAGAGATTCATCCACATTGCTGGGTGTATTGGTAGTCTGTTCCTTTTTATTGTTGAAGAGTGTTCCATTTGCATGAGTAACTACATACCACAATTTGATTAGCTGTTCTTGTGCTGATGGACATGTGGGTTGTTTCTACTTTTTGGCTGTTATAAATAAGGTTGTTATGAGTATTCTTTTTTTTTTTTTTGAGACGGAGCCTCAAGCTATCCCCCTGGGTAGAGTGGCATCACAGCTCATAGCAACCTCCAACTCCTGGGCTCAAGCGAGTCTCCTGCCTCCACCTCCCAAGTAGCTGGGACCACAGGTGCTGGCCACAACGCCCGGCCATTTTTTGGTTGCAGCCATCATTGTTGTTTGGTGGGCCCGGGCTGAGGATTCAAACCCGCCACCTTAGGTGTACGTGGCTGGCGCCTTAGCCAATTGAGCCACAGGCGCTGAGCCATTTCTTAGTTTTCTATTCGATTTCAAATGTCTGTGTCTCTACTTTTGTGCCAGTACCATGCTGTCTTCACCACTATGACTTTGTAGTACAGCCTAAAATCTGGTATGCTGATGCCTCAGGCTTGTTTTTATTACTAAGAACTGCCTGGTGATCCCATCTGATGGACAAGGGACTTGAAGAGAAACTTTTCTGAAGAAGATAGGCACATGGCCTACAGACACATGAAAAAATGCTCATCATCCTTAATCATAAGAGAAATGCAAATCAAACCTAATTTGAGATATCATATAACTCCAGTAAGATTAGCCCAAGTCACAAAATCCCAAAACCAGAGATGTTGGAGTGGTTGTGGAGAAAAGGGAACACTTCTACATTGCTGGTGGGAATGCAAACTAATACATTCCTTTTGGAAAGATGCTTGGTGAACACTTAGAGATCTAAAAAATAGACCTGCCATTCGATCCTACAATTCGTCTATTAGGTATATATCTAGAAGACCAAAAATCACATTATAACAAAGATATATGTACCAGAATGTTTATTGCAGCATAATTCATAATTGCTAAGTCATGGAAGAAGTCCAAGTGCCCATCAACCCATGAGTGGATCAATAAATTGTGGTATATGTATACCATGTAATATTATGCAGCCTTAAAGAAAGATGGAGACTTTACCTCTTACATGTTTACATGGATGGAGCTAGAACATATTCTTCTTAGCAAAGTATCTCAAGAATGGAAGAAAAGGGAGTCC
>CAUYQV010078030.1:0-17475 GCA_963574575.1 Galagoides demidoff
TTAAAAAATTGATATAATATACCAAAAATTGTTGACTGGTACACTTTATTTTTTTTATTTGAGACAGAGCCTCAAGCTGTCCCCCTGGGTAGAGTGCCATGGCATCACAGCTCACAGAAACCTCTAACTCCTGGGCTCAAGCGAGTCTCCTGCCTCAGCCTCCCAAGTAGCTGGGACCACAGGCGCCCACCACAACGCCTGGCTATTTTTTGGTTGCAGCCATCATTGTTGTTTGCTGGCCCTGGCTGGATTTGAACCTGCCATCTTAGGTGTATGTGGCTGGCGCCTTAGCCACTTGAGCCATAGGCGCCCAGCCGACTGGTACACTTTAAATGAGTGAAATTTATGGTATGTGAATTATATCTCAATAAAGCCATAAAAATGAACTTCAGAACTATCAAAGTATTTGTATATTGTGCTTTGTTTGGTAATATAATTGAAAGGCTGCTTAGAGATAAATTGTGGAGAACTTCTAATGTTTGGATAAAGATTTTTATATTTCATTATGTGGGCAAAGAAGTATGATCATCAAAAGGAAGTGATAAAACACAACATTTTAAGAAGACAAACTCAGTAATCAACCTATTTTTCATAGATAAGTATGGAAACACGTAGACTTGTGTAATATGTGTAATACTTCAAAATCCAACACAATATTCTAGACAAGAAAGATGAGTGAAGAAGGAGGAGGGACAGCAATGAAGGTGCAAATATAACTTATGTTTTAGTTTGTAATATATGCAAAGCGATTAAAGTCTTTATAGGCCATTAACTATTTTTTCCTCTTTACTGCCTTAATACTTCCTCAGAGCACTGCCTGAAAGCTGCTTGTCTTGAATATTCAAATCATAAACAAAAAGGAACACTATTATTTTCTAATTTTTATTCCCAACACAATTACTGAGCATGTATGAAGTTTCTAATACTGCAAACTCTTAAAGAGAATGAAAATGGTGAAAAAGTATTTTACATTTATTTAATATAGTATTAGATACTATGTATATAGTTTGTTCAATAATTTGAACAAGTGTTTCATATAAATTATAGCTTTAACATTCAATGTGTGCCAATTAATGTCTTTTTTAATGTTTTTATTTTGGCATTATTGTTAGCCTTATTTTTGAAACTTGTAATTATTTTTTACTTAACAAACTCCTGATTTGAATGGCCAATTAAAATGTAATTTAATTTAATGTTGACTTTATTGTAAGAAGGATGAATGTTAAATTCCTTACCTTGTAAGTTCATCATCTCCGAGCATTGCTTTAGAAACTGGTGAGTATCTAGCTGGTGATGCTGGTGTCTGGCCCAAGTAGGAAGATGGGCTAACATGATTATCAACAGGCTGAGAAGCTTCAAAACAAAGAAAGTGAAAGATACTTCAAGCCATTCAGTATCCCACTTATCCATTATTAATTTTAAAGTTAATACTTAACTCATACTCATTTCTTTGTATATCAGAACTTGGTAGAGAAGATTATTTGTCAGCTAAAAATATGGATGAGCTGTTTCCAGGTAAAAATTACTCTAGATGTTGAGAACACTAAGTAAACTTAGTCCATTTGGGTTTCTTTCAGAAAATACAACTAAAAAGGAGTTTATACTAATTTATTTATGCAGGGAAATCCAGCAAAGGATATTTAAAAAGACTGTAACAAGAAAGACTAAGTAAATCTGAAGTATTGTAAACTTCATTTTTCTGGAAAGTTATTTTACAAGTTTCTACTTTAAATAATTATATATAGTAAGAATTTGACTTGAGAATAATAAAAACCAGAAGCTTAAAAATAAGTGAAAAACCCATGTTTTTTATTCCAGCTCAGATCTGTCAACCTATTTTATATATATTCTTTTTAATTCATTCATAAAAGAAGGAAAACCTGGTAAAAAGTAGAAATAAAAAAATAAGGAAAAACTATCTTTTGTTTAATTTTGATAATAATAAATATCATAGGTTGTCATTCTAGCAAATGCTAAGAACAGGAAATTATAAGCTATTCCTGACCATGCTTTCCAAAGAGCCAGGTATGTAACACACTTCGATTGTAGCTTAGAGACACAACACTCTTAAATAATTTGAATCATTACCAAAACACACAGAAAGCAGTCTTACATTTTATCGAGGCTTTTGACTATGATGAAGTTACAAAGCATTTCCAAATTAGTTGAAATGTTTATTATGAAATATTAATATCTTATTTCATATTACTGAGTACCAAAATGGACAAAGCAATGCAGGGATCATTAATTCAAGTTACTATTGTGGTCAGGTAAGTAACATAAAGGAATAAGGTCATCTCAGTGAAAGACAATAGAAAACTACTGAAATTGTAGTATATTAGAAAAATGCTTGTTCTATCAAAAGGATGCAGCATCTATATATATCTATTTATCTGTAACCACACAAAAAGAAAAAAGTCTTCAATGTCTATTGATAGTATAAGGTTTGGAGACCTAGTACCATATCCATTATTATTTTAAGTCTGTAGTACCTGACAGCAATTGTTTCCTATCCAGTTCATATTTAAGATGCTTTTTGGTGTTTGAGCCAAAGGATTTTCTACCAATGGCTCTTGACTTTTAAAGTCCAAACTCCTATTTATGTTGATATTTTGATCTCTTCCCATAAATCATGAACAATCTTAATAGTATCTAGAATGGTAAATCCTTTCCAGAAGATTTCAACTGACTTTGCCCAGATACATTAGAGGAAAAAACTACCTAGGGTAGCTATAGCCTTATGAAATGTACTTCTTAAAGAATTAGACTAGAAAGTCAAAAGTAATCCTTGATCCACAGGCTGAAAATGGATGTTGTATTAGTAGGCATGAAAACAACATAAATCTCATACATCTGTCAGAGCTACTGAGAGACTAGGTGAAGTGTCAATGAATAGCAATATTATGGAAAGATTCTTTTTCCTGAGCTGTAGGTCAGAACAGTAGGATTAAAATATTGAGGAAACCAGGGTTCTGGGTGAGTGGGCGCTGTATGTGTGCACCACTGCCAACTTGCTAATAAAGTTGCAATGAGGGAACGCACAGCAATGGTGTCAGGAGAGAGAATCCAGGTAGTCAGTGAGTGAGGGAGGGTCTCCAGAGTGGGCAAGTGGGACTTAGGACTGCAGGCTCTGGCTGGACAGAATCTGGCCAAGGAGGGAGCATTTGGATACAGGTGGAGCAAAAATGACTTGGAGCTTAGAGAGTGAGAGCCATTCACGGTGAGATGGGGAGAGAGGGCTCCAGTCACCTCTGGCTGGGATAACCTATCTAGAAACATCACTCTGGGGGCACAAAGAAGCAGTAGGAGATCCCAGGACCCAAAGAAAAGGTCGGAAGCTCAGGAAGACTAGCACAGAGGGCAAGTGCCTAGGTTTGGGCAGAGGCAGTCGCTCCCACACAGGACTAGGTACAGAAAAGGGCTGTCCTGCAGTTTTTTTTATTTTGAACTAAGCAGCTTGCTGGAGTTGCCTTGGAAGGGATTAAGTAAGTGAATAAACTCAGTGTACAGTGGTGGAGACTGAATACTGAGAGCGGTGGAACCTCAAATGGCTTGGCTACTAGTGGGGTGCCGCCACTATGGGAAGACCACACAGGAGGACCAGTCCACAGGGTTCTAGTGCATGGTCAGCTCTGGTGTGCCATCTGAGCTTGAGCAACTATTCTTATGATGAGATGAATGGCCCTCTGTGCCCTTGAGAAGGCCACTTTGTCATCAGAGACTCTGTTTGATGAGCCTAAGAAATCTGAGAGCTTGTAGACCCTAATCTGACGAAGCAACCATGCCCTGATTGAGGGCAAGTAAGTCAGGAAGACATGACCAGGTCTCCTCTGCAATGACAGAGTGGCTTCCAGCCCCCATCTTACACAGCAAAAACAACCTGTGTACTCTCTGTCTGCTAATACTGTATAGTGCCACCTGGTGACAGGCAATATATTGCAATATACGCACAGTTTCATTTTTGTTCCCTTTCTCAACTTTTTTCCTCAGTTTTCTCATTTTTTTGGGTTGTTATACTTGTTACTGTTTTTGTTTTGTTTTATTTTGAGTGGATGTATTTTTATTCTTTCATTTTTACTTTCTTCATTAGCAAGGGTTCCTCCATTTTGCTACAGTTTTTCAGCCCCTTCTATTCTTTCTTTCTTTGTTTTTTTTTTTGAGACAGAGTTTCACTAAATCACCCTCAGTAGAGTGCTGTGATGTCCAGGCTCACAGCAACTTCAAACTCTTGGGCTCAAGCGATCCTCTTGCCTTAGCTTCCTAAGGAGCTGGGATTACAGGCTATAGTTTGTTGTAGGTGTCATTGTTGTTTAGCTGGCCTGGGCAGAGTTCAAATCCACCAACTTTGGTGTATGTGGCTGTAGGTGCCATAACCACTGTGCTACAGGCCCCGAGCCTCTTTCTTCCTTTTTTATTTCTCTCCTTTTATCTCTCTTCTGGTAGAGATTTTTCTACTTTTCTCATCTTTCCCTCTTAAATTTCTCAGACCTAAGATATCCCTTCTTTTTCTTCATATCATATAATTGTATATTTGATTTTCTTTATTACTATTATTTTTTCTTTTCCTTATGAGTTGAAGGGTTACAGCATTCCTATAGATAAGGGATCACAGCATTGGTCTGGCTCAAGGAGGCCATGAGCTCAGGGTCTAGGGTGTCCCAGGTTTGGTCTGTGGAAAAATGGCATTGGTAGATCCCCTCTATGATATACTGCTAATTTTTTTCCATATTTGGAAGAAGGGGAGTCTTGCTTTCACCCAGGATGGTAAGGAGCTCATGACCAAACCAACTCAGCCCCCAAAAGTCCTATAGTTATGGGTATGGGTTAAAGGACCCTGCTGAACAATGTTCTCTTGTTGCTTTCTTTCTCTCCTTTCATCCCCCCTTTCTATTCTTTTCCTTCTCCCTTCTCACTCTTTACTCTTTTCTTCCTTTTGACCTTATATCAAAAGTCCACTTTAACACCTAAGCTCAGAGATAAGGCAATTTAAAGTGAAGGAGGAAGTGAGAGGAAACAGTAAGGGAAGGAAGTGAACAAGAATAAAACACACATGTGGAAGAATAAAAGGAAAAATGCTGGCAACCGGAAAAACCAGAATAGAGCACCCACTCCAAGGGATCATGAGGTAGCACAGAGGATTCCACCTATAAAGAATTAATGGAAATGACAGGGAATTTAAAATATAAATGGTTAAAAAAAAAAAAGGAATTGATAAGAAAGCGGAAAATAATCAAAAGAAAATCCAAAAACAGAACCAAATGAGGGATGAAAGATATGAAGAACATACAAAGGATATGGCAGAGCTTAAGGAATTAAAGGAGTCAATCTTGGAACTTAAAGATACAGTATAAAGTATCAATAACAGATTAGACCATGGAGAAGAAAAGAATATCAAAGCTAGAGAATAAAGCTCTTGAGCTAACCTAGACAGTTGAAGAGGCAAAAAAAGAAAAAGAGAGTGAAAGCAGAACATTTGCTCATACAATTATGAGACTTCACAAAGTGTTCAAACATACGAATTATATGTATCCCTGAAGGGGAAGAAGAATATCCAAAAGGAATGGAAGCCCTACTGGAGGATGTCATAAATGAAAATTTCCCAAGTATCATTAAAGGTTCTGAAACACTCCTTTTAGAGGCATATTGAACCCCCAGTCATCTCAATAGAAATAGAGCATCTCCAAGACACATTATCATGAACCTGCCCAAAGTCAAGATGAAAGAGAAAACTATGCAAGCAGCCATAAGTAAGCACCAATTGACCTCTAAGGGCAGATGCATCACAGTCACAGAGACTTCTTAGCTGAAATGCTTCAACTCAGGAGAGAGTGATCATCTACCTTTAACCTTCTTAAACAAAACCATTTTTCAGCCCAGAATTCTGTATCCTGCTAAACTAAGCATCAAAATTGATGGAGAAATTAAATCTTTTACTGATAAGTAAAAATTGAGGACATAATCCACAATAAGACCAGCTCTACAGGAAATATTTAGTACTATTCTCCATATCAACTATCACAATGTACCACCAATAAAGTAAACACCCAGAAACTAAAGGACCAATCCTAGCTTCTGGAATAGTGCAAAGGATAAACTGAGCAACAAATTTTCACAAAATAAGATGAATAGAACTCCACCACACTCATAAATTTTCTCAATAAATGTAAATGGCTCGAATTCCCCACGGAAGAGATACAGGCTGGCCAATTAAATAAAAAAGCACAAGCCATCTATATGTTATCTTCAGGATATACACCTATCCTTGAAGGACAAAATGAGACTCAGGGTGAAGGACTGGAAAACAATATTGTGGGCAAATGGAAATCAAAAGAAAGAAGGGGTCACTATCTTATTTTTATGAGTGGATTTAAAGTAACTAAAGTTAAGGAAGACAAAGAAAGTCACTTCATACTGGTCAAAGGAATGATATAAGAGGACATTTCAATTCTAAATATTTATGCACCCAAATTTATGAAATAGACTCCTTAACTGGTCTGAGCAACATGATATATAACCATAATATCTTGGGACTTTAATAACCCTCTGACAGAACTGGACAAATCCTTTAAACACAGACTAAACATAGATACAAGTGACTTAAATGCGACCCTAGAACAAATGGGCTTAACAGACATACAAAACACATCACCCCAAAGCTAAGGAATATACATTCTTCTTGTTAGTTCATGGATCATACTCCAAAATAGGTCATATCCTAAGACAAAAATCAAATCTAAACAAAATCAAAAGAACTGAAATTACACCTTGTGTCTTCTCAGACCACAAGACAATAAAGGTAGACCTCAGCTCCAACAAAAATTTTCATCCCCACACGAAGGTTTGGAAACTAAACAACCTTCTGCTGAATAGAAATTTGGTCAATTAAGAGATAAAGGAGGAAATCATTAACTTCCTCAAACATAACACAATGAAGACACAAGCTACCAAAACCTGTGTAGTCCTAAGAGGGAAATCTATAGTGTTAGATGCCTACATCTGCAAAACTGGAAGACACCACCACAGCAACCTAATGAATCTTCTTGAGGAAAAGGAAAAGAAAGAGCACTCTAATCCCAAACCCAGAAAAAGAAAAGAAATAATAAAAATTAAATCATAAATAAATGAAACTGAAAACAAAAGAATCATTCAGAAAATTAATAAAAGTTGGTTATTTGAAAAGATAAATAAAATCTATAAACCTTTGACCAGATTAATTAGAAATGGAAAAGTAAAATCTCTAATAACCTCAATCAGAAAAGAGAAAGAAGAAATAATACTTTATACCATAGAGATATGCTAGATTATTTCTGACTACTACCAAACACTCTATGCTCAGAAATTTGACAATGTGGAAATAGACCAATACCTGGAACTGAGATCAAAGAAACAATAAAACCACTTTCAAAAAAAAAAAAAAGCCCGGGACCAGATGGCTTCACACCAGAATTCTATCAAACTTTCAAAGATGAACTTGTACTTATACTGCAGAAACTATTACAAAACATTCAGAAGGAAGGACCCCCCCCCCAATTTGTTCTATGAAACAAACACCACCCTGATACCAAAATCAGGAAAGGACCAAACTAAAAAGGAGAATTACAAACAAATTTCATTGATGAATACTGATACAAAAAAAGTAATAAAATATTAGCAAACAGATTACAGCTACACATTTAAAAAAATTGTATATCATAATCAAGTAGGCTTTATCCCAGGGATGTAAGGCTGGTGTTTAAAAAACTCAAATCCATAAACGTAATTCACCATATCAATGGAAGCAAAAACAAAGATCATGTGATACTCTGAATAGATGCAGAAAAAACATATGACAAAATACAGCATCCTTTTCTAACAAGAGCACTTAAGAAAATAGGCATAGGTGGCACATTCCCTAAACCAGTGGTTCTCAACCTTCCTAATGTTGCAGCCCTTTGATACAGTTCCTGTGGGTCATGAGAACTGTTGAGAACTGCTGCCCTAAACTGACTGAAGCCATCTATGACAAACCCACAGCTGAATGGAGTAAAACTGAAAGCTTTTCTATGTAGAACTGCAACCAGACAAGGATGTCCATTATCACCACTGCTGCTACTCAATATAGTTCTGGAAGTTCTAGCCAATGGAATCAGACAAGAGAAGGATATCAAGGGCATCTAAATGGGGGCAGAGGAGGTCAAACTCTCACTATTTGCTAATGATATGATTTTATACTTAGAAAACCTCAGAGACTCAATCACAAGACTCTTGGAAGTAATAAAGTAACGTTTCAAGGTATAAAATCAACATCCACAAATCAGTAGCTTTTGTATACATAAGCCAGTAACAGCCAAGTTGAGAAGCTAACCAAAGATGCAATTCCCTTCATCACTATCTTCCCAAAGACACAATTCCCATCACAATTCCCTTCAATTTCCCTAAGAAAATGAAAAACCTAGAACTATTCCTAATAAAAAAGGTGAAGGACTATTACAAAGGGAATTATAAAACCCTAAGAGAAATAGCAGAAGGTATTAATTAACAAATGGAAGAACATACCATGCTCTTGGCTGGGAAGAAACAACATTATTAAAATGTTTATACTACCCAAAGCAATCTACAGATTCAGTACAACCAACATCATATTTTGAAGAACTAGAAAAAATAGTTCTTTGTTTCATATGGAAGCAGAAAAAACCCATCTAGCCAAGACAATTCTTAATAATAAAAACAAAGTTGGAGGCATCACTCTACCAGACTTTAGTTTATATTACAAGTCCACAGTGATCAAAATAACATAATACTGGGACAGAAATAGAGACTTAGACATACGAAATCAAATAGAAAACCAAGAGAAGAAACCAGTCTCTTATAGCCATCTGATCTTTGATAAACCAAACAAAAGCATACACTGGGAAAAAGAATCCCTATTCAACAAATGGTGCTGGGAGAACTGGATAACCACATGTGAAAGACTGAAACTGGACCTGCAACTTTTACCACTTACAAAAATTGACTCAAGATTTTTTTAAAAGGAGTTAAATCTAAGACACAAAACAATAAAAACCTTAGAAGAAAGTGTGGGAAAAACTCTTGATGATGTTGAACTGGGGAAAGATTTTATTAAGAAGACTTAAGTGGCAATTATAATAATAACAAAAATAAACAAATGGGACTTAAACTGAAAAGTTTCTGCATAGCTAAGGACACAACAAAGCAAACAGACAACCTTCAGAATGAGAAAAGATATTTGCATGTTACGAATTTGACAAAGGCTTGATAACTGGGATTATAGAGAACTTAATCAAAAAGAGCAAATAATCCTAACTATCACTGGGCAAAAGACATGAACAGAATGTTCTCTGAGGAAGACAGAGAAATGGGTTCGAACCCACCAGCTCTGGTGTATGTGGCTGGCACCCTAACCACTGAGCCACAGGTGCCAAGCCAAAGAAGACAGAGAAATGGCTAACATATGAAAAATGTTCATCATCCCCAACTGTCAGAGAAATGCAAATCAAAACCATCCTGAGATATCACCTAATCCCAGTGAAAATAGCCCATATAAACAAAGTCCCAAAGATGTAGATGCTGGTGTGGAGGTGGAGAGAGGGGAACACTTTTACACTGTTGGTGGGAATGCAAACTAATACAGCCTCTTTGAGAAGAAAGATGGAGAATACTGAAAGAACTCAAATTAGACCTCTCATTTGATCCCCCAACTCCATTAGTAGGAATCTACCTAGAAGAAAAAATTATTTTATGATAAAGATATTTGCACTAGATGGTTTATCATAGCTCAATTTATAATCACCAAGATTGGAAATAACCTAAAGGCCCATCAACCCAGGAATGGGTTAACAAATTGTGGTATAAGTATACCAAGGAATACTATTCAGCCATAAAAGATGGAAACTTTACATCTTTTGTATTAACTTGGAATTGAACAGAAAAGCCAATACCCAATGTACTCAATACTAATATGAAGCCAACAGATGATCTAACACATGCCCACATGAGAGAAAAACTCAGTTGACTTCAAGTTGAGAGAAGGGGCAAGAGGGGATGGAGAGTAGGGGAAGAGAGGAGGAGACTGATGTGCTCCCATTTAATGGGCACAATGTAAACTCACATGGCACACCTTCTGGGTGTGGGGCACAACAACAACAAGGACTCTACCTAATAAATGCAAACATTATAACCTAGGTCTGTGTACCGTCAAATTAACCTGAAAAAAAAATTAAAAATACATACTGGTCAGGGAGAGGGGAGTAGGGAAGATGGGGAGTCACAGTGTATGGCATACCTCTTGGGGGTGAGACACAATTGTAAGAGGGACTTTAACAAATACAATCAGTGTATTCTAATTCTTTGTACCCTCTACAAATCTCAAACAACAAATCTACCCTCTTTGTACCCTCTACAAATCCCAAACAATTAAAAAAAATAGATACTATCAAAAAATATTTAGGAAACCATTAGGTAAACGAGGTGAACAGATATGTTGTTATCTAGGCTTTGTTTCATTTGTAGAGCACGAATAGTAGATTTAAATTCTTTTTTTTTTTTTAGATTTAAATTCTTAAGGGTCTTAAGATTTTCAAAATGCCAAATGAACACTAACACTGGCTTTAACTTAAAGTTACCAGCTACATTAGCCCCTAACAAGACAGTCAGTTGGTTCTTTGAAGTTCAGCACAGCACTGACTTCTCTTTAGCTATGAAGTCTTACATGCCCTCTTCTTCCAAAAGAAGACTGATTTATATACATTGAAAATCTGTTGTTGGGCAGAGCTACCTTCATCAATTATCTACTTTCATTAATTATCCTGGATAACTTACTGCAGTTTCTATATTAGCACTTGTTGCTTCACCTTGCACTTTTATATTTTGGAGATGAGTTCTTTCCCAAAAGCTCACGAACCAATGTCTGCTAGTCTTAAAACTTCTCTTCTGCAGTTTCCTTATTTCTCTCAATATTCATAGAACTGAGGAGAGTTACGGCCTTGCTCTGGATTAGGGTTTGGCTTGAGGGAATATTGTGACTGGTTTGACCTAGCCATACCACTAAAGCTTTCTCCACATCAGCAATAAGGACATTTTGCTTTCTTATCATTAGTGTGTTCACTGGAGTAGTACTTTTAATTACCTTAAACAACTTCTTTGCATTCACAACTTGACTAATTGGAGCAAGAGGCCTAGCTTTCTACCTTTCTACATGCTTTCCTCATTAAGCTTGACCATTTTTAGCTTTTGATTTAAAGTCAGAGAGCTGTGACTCTTCCTTTCACTTGAACACTTAAGAGGCCACTGAGGGTTATTAATTAGCCCAACTTCAAAATTGTTGTCTTAGGGAACAGGGAGGCCCAAGGAGGGAGTGAGATGGCAGAATGGTGGTTGTCAATGGAGCAGTCCAAACACAATATGTTTCTGAAGTTTGCCACCCTATATGGGCATGATTTGTGGTACCCAAATAGTCTTAATAGTAATGTCATCACAGATCACCATAACAGATACAATAATAAAAAAGTTCTAAATATTGGGAGACTTACCAAAATGTGATAGACATGAAATAAGCACATGCTGTTAAAAAAAACAGCAACTGAGAGATTTGCTCAATACAGGGTTGCCACAAACTTTCACTCTGTAAAAATTGCTATGTCTATAAAGCACAATACAGTGAAATACAATAAAACCAGGAAAGCCTATACTTTGCTTGCTAGTAAACTGCACGTTAAGGCAAATTTCTGTGCTCAATTCTAAAACTATCAGAACAACACAAGACTATATTACTTGCATGACTGCTTTGGTGACTGCTATTTATATAAAAGTTTGAGAATCAATGCCTTAAATGTTGAAAGTAATTGCTGCTATAAAACAGTAAAGGTGAAAAATTCTAAATGAAAATTTTGACTTAAAATAGACTGCTAAAAACTATTAGACTAAAAACCTTAATAGTCCCTTTAAAAATACTTTTATAAAGTTTAAACTTTTTGTATTATACTGAGAACATTTCATTAAAGAGCATCACATCTAAAGAAATAAATTTATGCAAACTTAAGCTAACAAACTTACAGTTGGTGATATCAGGTGGTGCATAGCCATCATTCATATACATACTTGTAGGTTTTGCCACTTTCAAATAAACAAAATCAGATGTGTTCTTTAAGGCTGTTACTGCTTCTTCATGAGTAACTTCTTCTAAACATACACTATTCACCTAAAAGTAAATCCCAAAACACATTTATAGCATTTTCATGTGTTTTCTGGTTTGGGGTTATAAACAATTACACCAAAGACAGGGAAAACTGGGAATAAGTTAAGGAAAATAAAGGTGTCTGGAAAGAAAATGCCCATTTTGACAGTCTATAACCCCAGAAAATTGTTGATGATAAATGTGAAGTGGTTGTTGTATGTTAATGAAATGCCCCACCTTGATTCCAGCACCTATTCCTCCTGTTCCCACTGCCTTTATTTCCTCCCACTCTCAGGCATTTAGAAATGTGTGTAGGTATATTCTAATACATTGTTGTTTGTTTTTTTTTAAGAAATGAGACAATTACAGTTTTTGTTTTGCAAATGTATTTTTAAAAAGTCTACAAAGCAGCTTGGCGCCTGTGGCTCAAGTGGCTAAGGCGCCAGCCACATACACCTAAGGTGGAGGGTTCAAATCCAGCCCAGGCCCGCCAAAAACAACAATGACAGCCGCAATCAAAAAAGTAGCTGGGTGTTGTGGCAGGTGCCTGTGGTCCCAGCTACTTGGGAGGCTGAGGCAGGAGACTTGCTTGAGCCCAGGAGTGGGAGGTTGCTATGAGCTGTGATGCCATAGCACTCTACCCAGGGGGACAGCTTGAGGCTCTGTCTCAAAAAAAAAAAAAAAAAAGAAAAGTCTACAAAGCAATTCACATTTTAATTTGCCTATCAATCTTTTTTAAATCTGTACTTCTGTTAATAGTCAAGTTGAGTTTTTATTTTAATTTTTTTTTTTTTTTTTTTTTTGCCATTCACCTATCTTCTGTATAGAAATAAAATTGATTTTCAGGTAGTGGTGTTACATCCTGCCACTTTGCTAAACCTGTTTATTTTTTCTATTGGGAGGTTCTTGAGGATTTCCTAAATACAATACGAAGTCATCTGCACATATATGTAGTTTTATCTGTTCCAATCTGAATATCCTTTTTCTTTTGTTATTGTCTTAGCCACAATTCTCCAGCTTAAGTAGAAGTGGCAGGTTGCTTCTCTAGGAATTTGTTCATTTATCCAAGTTAACTAATGTATGAGCACACAATTGCTCCTAGAATTCTCTTATTTTACTTTTTCTTTTTTTGTCCTTATTAAATCATAACTGTGTACACTGATGAATTTATGGGGTACAGTATACTGATTTGATATATAATGTGAAATGTTTATATCAAACTAACACATTTATCACCTTGCTTACTTATTTATTAATTACTTACTTTATTGTGGTAAGACAATTATACTCTTTTCTTAATAATTTTTTACACTTGATCTTAGCCAAAAGGCCAAGAAGCGATAATAATTTTTTAATGTACCACGGCATCATGCACATTAGGTGAACTCCCATCAAATACCCTTCCTCCTTCAGACCTCCCCCTTCCCACCCCTCCCCTCTCCCTCCTATTTTCAGGGCTATAGTTAAGTTTTACCATTTGTATGAATGTGTAAGTGATTATATATTGATTTCATAGTAATATTGAGTACACTGGATATATTTTCCCCCATTCTTGAGATACTTTACTAAGAAGAATATATTCTAGTCCATCCAGGTAAGCATTAAAAATGTGAAGTCCCCATCTTTTTTATGGCTGCATAGTATTCCACGGCTGCATGGTGTACATACACCATAATTTGTTAATCTATTCATGGGTCAGTTTGCACTTGGGCTGTTTTCACGTCTTGTCAATTATAAATTGGGCTGCAAAAAACATTCTGGTGCAAATGTCTTTGCACAGTGGCTCATGCCTGTAATCTTAGCACTCTGAGAGGCCAAGGTGGGTAGATAGCTTGAACTCCTGAGTTCGAGACCAGCCTGTCTTTTATTTCTGCTTTTAAAATGTGAGTCTTTTTTCTTGGCCAGTCTAGCTAAAGGTTTGTCATTTTGTTGATCATTTCAAATAACCAACTTTCAGTTTTGTTGATCTTCTCTATGGTTTTTCTTTTTCCTATTTTATTAATTTCTGCTCTAATCTTTGTTATTTTCTCCCTTCTACTTTCTATAGGTTTAGAGTGCTCTGCTTTTTGATAGTTATTTTGAAAAGAAATATCACTGATGTTTCTGTTTTAAATTACTGTGTACTGGACATATTAATTTTAATATGTTTTTCATTTTCTGAAGTTGTACCTTTATAATTGACAACAGGAAAGGTTTTGTTGTTTTGACAAACATTTTTATTGGTCACAGAAGAGCCATAAATTTCCCCATGGGAAACTAATATTAATTATCAATTAATTATTAATATTAATAACATTAATATGATTTTTTTGCAACATTTCAGCAGCTAGTCATTCATTCTCTTTTTCTAATGCCTGGTACTGCCTCATCTCTCTAACCTCTAAATACTGAACTAATCCAGAACCCAGTTCATGTATATTTTCTCTTCTTTATCAGTATTCATGCTCAGAAGAAGTGTTGTGCTAGAGTGCAAGAGAAGTGGCTTCCCCACAGGAATGGAGTAACATAATTTAGAAATCTGGGACAGTTAACTTCTAAGGGGTACACTATAACAGGAGACATGAGCCATGTAAAGGGCTAGCAGATAAATCCTTTCTTTTACCTAGATGGCTGGTTCTATACAGCCTGTTTAGAAGACTATCCTATAGGACAAGCAATAAGCTACATTTTTATTCCCCCTTCCCCTTTCTTTTCTTTTTGATGGGTGTTACTCTGTTGCCCAGGCTGGTCTTGAACTCCTGGCTTAAAATGACACTCTGCTTTTTAGTCTCCCAAGTTGTTGGGAATAAAGGCATAAGCCATTGTGCCCAGCTTGCATTTACTTATGAAATTACAGCTAGCTCAGAAATACTCTTCCTTGTATTGGTAGAAAAAAAGCACTGAAAGACACTTTAATGAAATGCTATCTCTATAAAAAAAAAAAAAATTAGCCAGGCATTGTGGTATACACCTGTAGTCCCATGTATTCTGGAGGCTGAGGCAAGAGGATCACTTGAGCCTAAGAGTTTGAGATTACAGGGAGCTATGATGATATAGTCTAGCCAGGGCAACAGAGCAAAATCTTGTCTCAAAAAGCAAGGGAACATGAAACATAAAATAATACTAACTGATGTTCTAATTCTTAGGCTGGGTAATGACTTTACTAGTTTTCATGATATTATTAATTAAGGTAAAACAAAGAGAATCATACATAAACAAATGACATTATGTTGCAAACCTGAAAATTGTGATCGAACAGTTCTATGCATCCATGCTCTCAATACTTCAACAAAAAAGGAAGGAAAAGAAAAAGAAAAAGGAATAAAACTAAAAGAGAGGGGCTGGGACAGTTAATGGAAATGGCAAATAAGGATAATACCAAGACAAACTAAGACCCTGTCTCTACTAAAAATAGAAAAACTAGAATTCTGGGAAGATGGCCGACTGGTAGCAAACCTTGGCAGAGGCTCCTGACCAGAGGGAGAAAAACTGGATGGAATTGGACTCTATGAAGCCAAAGGTGGGAAACTGAGCCAAGAAAGAAGTATGGTAAGCTGTAACTCCAAGGAAGAGCATTCAAGAAAACAAATTATAGGTACAAAGCCTATGAACAGAGGACAGGAGACCCCCTTCCTCAAGCAGGAGAGTCTTCTCAGGCTATCTGCGAGTGAGCAGGGAACAAAAGACCTCACATTTTACCTTGCTGGAGAAAGCCGCTAACACCAGGTCTCTTTCTCCAGGGAGGTTCCACTTATGAACCTAGACACCACCCTGCCAGGCATAAAATTAAACAGATATTCTCCCCCACAAGTCCAAACTCCCAGTCCACCCTTCCCCCTTGCATGGCGGTCTGAAGTTCTGCCCCCTGCAAAGCACAGAGTGTTTGGTCTTTTCCCTGAGAGATCTGGGGATAGTGTGGACTGGGAACCATCAGGACGGAATCTGTGACTAACAGGGAAGAAAGAGACACTTGGTGGGAGGAGGAGCGGTCCTATGCTTGGCCAGTGGTGGTGCTGACCCTCAGTTTGGGCTGTGTCTGGCCAGACGGGTGCAGAATCCCCCCTCTGATGGCATCCACAGCAGGAGAGTAGTTGCCGCATGTGGACTGATTTCTTTTGCTAAGAAAGAAAGCAGCTTGCCTGGATATTCTCAGACCCATCCTCCACAACGACCAGTGCAATGCTCTACCCTCCAAAGCAAACTCACCCAGAAATTTTTTGAACAAAACCCAACTTCCACAGTAGTGAAAGGATTAAAAATGTCCACCAGACAACCGAAAATTATGACACCCAAAACACAACCAGGCTTATCAATTCTCTCAATTGATGTGAATGTTTTAAACTGTTCTCTAAAGAGGCACGGGCTGGCTGACTGGATACATAAACTCAGATTGGATATCTGCTGTATACAAGAATCTCCTCTTACTTTAAAGGATAAAAATAGACTCAGGGTTAAGGGATGGACTTCTATATACAGGCAAATGGAAACCAGAAAAAAGTAGGGGTTGCAATTTTAGTTGCAGATACAATTGGCTTTAAACCAACAAAGATATAAAGAAAGATAAGGACGGTCACTACATATTTGTTAAGGGAAACACCCAACATGAAGAGATTTTGATAATTAACTTTTATGCACCCTACCGGAATGCTCCTCAATTTATAAAGCAAACCCTAATGGATATGAACAACTCGATATATTCTTGTACTACAAATAGCTGGAGATATTAACACCCCTTTGACAGTTTTGAATAGATCCTCTTTCTCCAAAAGAAACTAAACAAATATTAGACTTAAACCTGACCCTAGAACAAATGAACTTTACAGACCTCTACAGAACATTTTATCCTAATAAAACTGAATATACGTTCTTCTCATCGGCCCATGGATCATCCTTCAAAATACATTATATCCTAGGACACAAGTCTATCCTTAGCAAATTTAAAAGAATAGAAATTATACCTTGTATCTCCTCAGACCACCATGGAATAAAAGTTGAACACAACAGCAACACAAATCTTCATATTCAAACAAAGTCATGGAAACTAAATAATAATAGGCTGAATGACAGCTGGGTCAAAGATGAGATTAAGAAGGAAATCACCAAATTTTTGGAAAAAACTGATAATGACACAAATTATCAAACCTGTGAGATACTGCAAAGGCAGTCCTAAGAGGGAAATTGATAGCATTGGAAGCCTTCATCAAAAAAACAGAAAGAGAGGAAGCCAACAACTTAATGGATCATCTCAAGCAACTAGAAAAGGAAGAACATTCTAACCCCAAACCCAATAGAACAAAAGAAATAACCAAAATTAGGGCAGAATT
>CAUYQV010078033.1:0-12773 GCA_963574575.1 Galagoides demidoff
TTTTCTGCCACCTGCATACTCCCCAGCTTATTTATTTGGGGCAGGAAACAGGTTGGTGGATTACTTATAGTTATCCTATGGTTTTAAAAGACAAAAACATAAATATGAACCCACCTGATGATTTTATTATCTATTTTATAGGTAAAGTGGTTTTATTTTTTTTATAATTTTATCAAGGTCATACTTCTTTTTCTTTTTTTTTTTTTTTTGAGATGGAGCCTCAAGCTATCCCCCTGGGTAGAGTGCCATGGCATCACAGCTCATAGCAACCTCCAACTCCTGGGCTCAAGCGAGTCTCCTGCCTCCACCTCCCAAGTAGCTAGCTGGGACCACAGGCGCCCGCCACAATGCCCGACCATTTTTTTTTTTTTTTTGGTTGCAGCCATCATTGTTGTTTGGCAGCCCAGGCTGGGGATTCGAACCCGCCACCTTAGGTGTACGTGGCTGGCGCCTTAGCCACTTGAGCCACAGGCGCCAAGCCAAGGTCCTACTTCTTAAAGCAATCTCCAGGATGAAGTCCAGGCTTCCTCTTGAATGTCTCACAGTAGAAAATGGTTTCTCATGAGGTGCCTATGGCTCAGTGAGTAGGTGCCGGGCCCATATACCAAGGGTGGTGGGTTCAAACCCAGCCCCGGCCAAACTGCAACAAAAAATAGCCAGGCATTGTGGCAGGTGCCTGTAGTCCCAGCTACTTGGGAGGCTGAGGCAGAAGAATCGCCTAAGCCCAGGAATTGGAGGTTGCTGAAGCAACTCCACTGCACTCTACCGAGGGCAAAAAAGTGAGACTCTGTCTCTACAAAAAAAAAAAAGAAAGAAATTATCTTGGTGGAGATAACATGTATTTGAATAGAGGCTAGTTTTAGGCTATTCCAAAAAGTGCTGTTCTGAACTTTTGAAGTTTACATCTTTTGGTAAGCAACATGTGTAGGCACCACTGTTGGAAATATACCTAGAGTGAAATTGCTGGGTGATAGGGGTATGCAAATAGATAGTATTGGGAAACTGGCAGACTCTCCTTTGCCAGCAGTGTGTTTAAGTTGCATTTACTCTACCCTCTCCAATACTGCATATTTTATCTTTTTGTTTTCCTGTTTGTATTACTTCTTTATTTATGGTTGCTCAATAATTTATCCTCAAACTGCGTGGCTTTAAACAGCAATAAGTATTTCTTATCTCCCTGTTTCTAGGGGTCAGGAACTTGGGAGTGGCGTGGCTGGATGGTTCTGGCATGGGGGTGATTAGCCCTCTGAAGGCTCATTGGAGCAGGGAAGATCTTTTCTAAGGTGGCTTCACATGCTTGGCAAATTAGTTGTGACTGTTGGTGGGAGATCTCAGGTCCTTTTCATCTGAGCCCTTGCCCAGGGTGTTTGAGTGTCAGTCCTAGCTGTCTAACTTTGCCATGTTCTTTTTGTAAGAAGAGAGTCACTCATGACCCAGTCTTAAGTTCAATGGGAGGGGAATTGGGTTCCATTTTCTGAAAGGAGTGTCAGGATTTGTGGACTTCTTTTTAAAAAGTTTTATCTTGCTTTGACTTGAAGTGTATTTTAAAATAGTACTCAGTATTCTAGGTAGAAATCTATTTTTTTTTTTTTTTTTTTTTGAGACAGTCTCACTTTGTTGCCCTTGGTAGAATGCTCACAGCAACCTCAAACTCCTGGGCTCAAGCAATTGTGTTGCTTCAGCCTCCCAAGTAGCTGGGACTACAGACACTCATCACAGTGCTCAGCTGTTCTTAGAGATGAGGTCTCACTCTGGCTCAGACTGGTCTCAAGACTATGAACTCAGGCAATCCACCCACCTTGGCCTCCCAGAGTGGTAGGAATCTTTCATCAGATATATGTGCTGTGAATATCTTCACCTATGCTGTGGGTTGTCATCATGTCTTCTCAGGAAGAAGTTCTGTTAATTGTTTTCCTTTATGGTCAATCATGTTCATATTATTTTGAAGAAAATCTGCAAATAATAATTTTGTTTCCTTTGTGAATGCGTTGGTATAAGGTAAAAGTCTGTCAAAGATAAAGACTTTTGTTGTAATCATTAAAACATTATGGCTCGGTGCCTGTAGCTCAAGTGGCTAAGGCGCCAGCCACATACACCTGAGTTGGCAGGTTCGAATCCAACCCGGGCCTGCCAACAACAATGACGGCTGCAACCAAAAAATAGCCGGGCGTTGTGGCCAGTGCCTGTGGTCCCAGCTACTTGGGAGGTGGAGGCAGGAGACTTGCTTGAGCCCAGGAGTTGGAGGTTGCTGTGAGCTATGATGCTACGGCACTCTACCCAGGGTGACAGATTGAGGCCCTGTCTCAAAAAAACAAAAACAAACAAAACAAAACATTATCACCTTTTTTTTTTTTTTTTTTGCAGTTTTTGGCAGGGGCTGGGTTTGAACCCACCACCTCCAGCATGTGGGGCCAGCACCCTACTCCTTTGAGCCACAGGCACTGCCCTATCTTTTTTTTTTTAGACAGTCTCACTATGTCACCCTCCGTAGAGTACTGTGGTGTCACAGCTCACAACAACCTCCAAGTCCTGGGTTTAGGCGTTTCTCTTGCCTCAGTAGCGGGGACTATAGGTGCCTGCCACAATGCCTGGCTGTTTTTTTGTTTGTGCAGTTTGGCTGAGGCCGGGTTCGAACCTGACATCCTCGGTATATGGGGCTGGCTCCCTACTCACTGAGCCACAGGCGCCGCCCAGAGAGAATTAATTTTAAAGCACATGGAAATGGCTTCATTTATTCAACAAACCCTGGTTTGAGTCTTGTGGGTTTTGTTTCAGTTGCTGGGGAAATGGCATGAATAAAACAATTGTGAATTTACTCCTAGTAAATGTGGTCAACAGGAGAATGTAATATAGGAATGTCCACAGCCTGAACTCTGTGGGAACTGCACATTATCAGTCCTTTAGGTAAAGAAGGGAAAGGAGGAACCCTCTAGCTAAGGCGACTGAGAAGTGGCCAGTGAGAAAATAAGGAGAGTATGATAACGAAGAAGCCAGGCAAGGAGAATGTTCTAATGAGGTGAGCTGTTTTGAATACTGCTAAGAGTGAGGTTAAGATGAGGACAGAAAAGTTTCATTTGGATTTAGCCCCATCTGGAGGTCATTGGTGACTTGAAAGAACAGTTTCAGTTGAGTTGTGCAGATAGATACCAGATTGGAGTGAGTTGAAGAGGGAATGCTATCAGACAAAGGGCCTATTTTATTTCTTTTAAATAACCAGTGTTGATCACTGAGAAGACCAGCCCAATAGAAAAATAGGCAGAAGGGGTGGCGCCTGTGGCTCTGAGTAGGGCGCTGGCCCCATATACAGAGGGTGGCAGGTTGGAACCTGCCCCCTGCCAAACTGTAAGAAAAAATAGCCAGGCATTGTGGGGGGCGCCTATAGTCCTAGCTACTCCTAAGTCCAAGAGCTGGAGGTTGCTGTGAGCTGTGACACTTTGGCACTCTACCAAAGGTGACAAAATAAGACTCTGTCTCTAAAAAAAAAAAAAAATAGAGAAAGCATATAAACAGACAGTTGGCAGAAAAGTGAAGTACAATGGCTCGGTGCCTGTGGCTCAGTCGGCTAAGGCACCAGCCACGTACACCTAAGGTGGCGGGTTCAAATCCTCAGCCCCAGCCCGCCAAACAACAATGATGGCTGCAACCAAAAAAAAAAAAAAAAAAATGGCCGGGTGTTGTGGCAGGTGCCTGTGGTCCCAGCTACCTGGGAGGCTGAGGCAGGAGACTCGCTTGAGCCCAGGAGTTAGAGGTTGCTGTGAGCTGTGATGCCCAGGCACTCTACTTGGGGGGATAGCTTGAGGCTCCGTCTCAAAAAAAAAAGTGAAGTACAAATGGTTTTTAAACATGTGAATGATGCTCAGCCTTCCTCATAAGAGAAAAGCATTGTGTTCAGGGTGTTGGGGGAAGCTGGCATCTACACCTTACTGGTGGGAATGTGGATAGTTCTGACCTCTGTAGAGCAGTTCGGCACTGTGCATCTAATTAGAAACACACATTCTTTGGTCTAGCGGTTCCACTTTTGGGAACACTGGCGTTTTTTATAATAGCAAAACTTGAAAACTAAGTAGTCAGCAGCGTTGCCTGGTTAAATCAGCAGTAAAGTCTATACCAGGTTAAAGCATTATTATGCTCTTTAAGAAAGTAGATTTTGCTGGGCACAGTGACTACGCCTATAATCCTAGCACTCTGGGAGGCTGAGGTGAGTGTATTGCTTGTGCTTATGAGTTCGAGACCAGCCTGAGCAAAAAAGCTAGATCCTCATCTCTACTAAAAATAGAAAAACAACCGAGGCAAGAGGATCACTTGATTCCCGAGTTGAAGGTTACTGTGAGCTATGATGCCACGGTCATCTACCCACGGCAACAGCTTGAGACTCTGTCTCAAAAAAAAAAAAAAAAAAGTAGACTTCTATCATGCAGTAAGTCAGAGTCTTTGAGAGTAATTTTTTTTTTTTTAACTCTAAAATTGCTAAAGATTGAGAAACATACAGGTGGGTCTGATAGGGGCCACAGAAGGTATATATTAATAGAACTGTGGCTTTGAAAAGAGCTATGTTAAGGTTGTCAAAACATACTTTTAACATGTTTCATGTAAGTCATTACTCTACATTTCTTTTCTTTTTTTTTTTGAGACGGAACCTCATGCTATCCCCCTGGGTAGAGTACCATGGCATCACAGCTCATAGCAACCTCCAACTCCTGGGCTCAAGCGAGTCTCCTGCCTCTGCCTCCCAAGCAGCTGGGACTACAGGTGTCCGCCACAACGCCTGGCCATTTTTTTTTGGTTGCAGCCATCATTGTTGTTTGGGAGGCCCAGGCTGGGGATTCGAACCCACCACCTTAGGTATACGTGGCTGGCGCCTTAGCCGATTGAGCCACAGACGCCGAGCCTACATTTCTTTTCTTTTCTTTTCTTTTTTTTGAAACAGTCTCACTGTCCCCCTGGGTAGAGTGCTGTGGTGTCATAGCTCACAGCAGCCTCAGACTCCTGGGTTCCTGTGATCCTCTTGCCTCAGCCTCCCAAGTATCTGGGCCTCTAGGTGCCCGCCACAACGCCTGGCTATTTTTTAGAGACAGGGTCTAACTCTTGCTCAGGCTGGTCTCAAACTCCTCAGCTCAAGCAGTCCACCCACCTTGGCCTTCTCAAAGTGTTAGTGTTACAGGTGTGAGCCACTATGCCCGGCCTAGTCTACATTTCTTTTTTCAGATGCCTGATAGAATTCTTCTCATTGGACTTTGTCCTGTTTTCTATATATACTGAGTTACACACCACAGGAAACGTGGGAATGGCGTGTCTTACGAGCTTTAGGGATGAATTCACACTCAGTTTACCTACTGTACCTAAAACATAGCTATATCTACTATCGAGGACATCAGGTTTTACTTGGTTTGACTCCTTGACAAAACAAGCAAGTATCTAATGCTAGTTGACAATGGTGAATGTAGCAGTGAGGTTTATTCTGTGTGGAAGACTTTATCTTGGTCAGCTTTTATAGGGGAGAAAGACAGTTCGAACCTTTGTAAGGTATATGTTATCATACCAGGTACCTACCTGCACCTGGCTATAGTGGCCTTTGCAACTAGGCACACTGAAGCAGAAAAATCAGTCTCCCAGCATATAGTATGTTGATAAATTTAACAAATTTAAATTTGCTGTTATTGGGACTCTACTTTAAGATCTTGTTTAAATTTCCTTAATTTATTTTATTTTACTTTTATTTCAAATTAATATGAGGTTACAAATTTTTAGGTTACATTGTTTTCATGTCTAAGGTAAAGTCCAAGTCCTTAATTTCTTAAAAGTTTGAGACTGGCATTTATCATTTTCTTCATCTCTTTGAGTATCTTGGTTTCTTTACCTTTTAGATCTATATGAATTAAGAATTTTAGGATTTGAAGAGTCTTAATCATTTAGTATAAACCTCTCATTTTACAGATAAAAGAAAACCTTGTGGCAGGGCAAAGTGGTTCATGCCTAGAATCCCAGCAGTTTGGGAGGCTAAGGTGGAAGGATCTCTTGGGGCCAGGAATTTAAGATCAGCCTGGGCAATGGGAAGACCCTGTCTCTGCAAAAAATTAAAAAAGTGGTTGAATATTATAGCATATATCTGTAGTCCCAGCTACTCCAGAGGCTGAGGCAGGAGGATTGCTTGAGCCCAGGAATTTGAAGTTATAGTGAGCTATGATCATACCACTGCACCCTAGCCAGGGCAACAGAGTGTGACCTATTTTGAAATAAAATTAAAAATTAAAGATTAAAGAAAATAGAGGCCAGGTACAGTGGCTCACACCTGTTGTCCCAGCACTTGGGAGACAGAGATGGGTAGACTGCCTCACCTCACAGGTTTGAGACCAGCCTGAGCCAGAGCAAGACCCTGTCTCTAAAAATAGCCAGGTGTTGTGGCAAGCTCCCAGCTCTTGGGAGGCTGAGGCAAAAGAATCTCTTAACTCTAGGAGTTTGAGGGTGCTGTGAGCTATGACACCATAGCACTCTACCCAAGGGTGACAAAGTGAGACTCTGTCTCAAGAAAAAAAAAAATTTTTTTTTGAAGTAAAACTAGAAGGAAACTCTGAGACCTCTTAACATTGAAACCTTGGGACAGTGTTACAAATAGTTGCGGCCTTTTAAAAAATGTTTTATCTATTAGGGTAGTAATGAGAACCTGTATGAAGGTGTTTTTTGTCTTAGGTATCTCATTTTGCTAGTTTAAAAAATCCCATCCTCCATCTTGAGGTTTCAGTGAACACATTCATTCAATCTTTTGTGTTCAGAATATTTTTCAATATACTGTTTATAAAACTTTTTTTTTTTTATTGAGACAGAGTTTCACTTTGTCTCCCTTGGTAGAATGCCATTGTGTCATAGGTCACAGCAACCTCACACTCTGGGCTTAAGTGATTCTCTTGCCTCAGCCTCCCAAGTAGCTGGGACTACAGATGCCCGCCACAATGCCCAGGTATTTTTTTTTGTTGTTGTTGCAGTTGTCATTGTTGTTTTAGCTGGCCTAGGCTGGGTTCAAGCCTGCCAGCCTCTGTGCATGTGGCTGGCACCCTACCCACTACCAGGGGTCCTCAAACTTTTTAAACAGAGGGCTAGTTCACTGTCCCTCAGACCGTTGGAGGGCCGGACTGGACCCGTGCAGTGGGATGAGTGGTCTGCTAAGCAGGACAGGCAGCAGCGGCAAAAACACCTGGCAGGGTCGGATAAATGTCCTAGGCGGGCTGCATGTGGCCCGCAGGCCATAGTTTGAGGACACCTGCACTAAGCTATGGTGCCTCCTTGAAATTTACCCTTAACATTTTTGAACTATGCAAGACATTATTATTTACTATATTCACTGTGCTGTGCCTTGTATCTTAAAGGGAAAAAAAAAACCTTAATCTTCCTGTTTGGGGCTTTGTACTTTTTGATCGTTGTCTCCTCGTTTTCCTTATCCCACAACAGTCTTGTTTTTTGTTTGTTTTTTTGAGACAGTCTCATTCTGTTCCCCTGGGTAGAGTGCTGTGGCATCATCGTAGTTCACAGCAATCTCAAACTCTTGGGTTCACGCAATCCTCTTGCCTCAACCTCCCCAGTAGCTGGAACTGCCCTGATGCCTTCCTAGCTTTTGTATTTTTAGTACAGATATCTCAGTCTTCTTAGGCTGCCTCAAACAATCCACTCACCTCGGCCTCCCAGAGTGCTAGGATTAAGGGCACGAGCACCCACTCTCACAACAGTCTTTATATGTTTATCTCAGGCATTATTCATTTGATCTCCAGGATTGCCATACAAAAATTTTGGTGTCTTAATTTTGTAGTCTGGATTATAGAAGTTTCAGTTTCTGCATGAAATTAAGCTTGATTGTACCTTGACTGAGCCAACTAAATACAGCTTGGTCATTGGAATCATGTTTTTGCACCATTGCTTTGCACCCACTGTCATAACTGGCAGAGTCTGTTCTTTTCTTTTCCCTTCCTTCCCTTCCCTTTCTCATCTCCTCTCATCCTCCTCCTTTTCTCCTCCTCACCTCTCCCCCTGTACTCTACAGGGTTTCATTCTTATCTCCCAGACTGAGATGCAGTGGCTTGATCTTAGCTCCCTGTAACCTCCAGCTGCAGGGCTCAGGGGCTCAGGTGATCCTCCTGCCTCAGCTGGATTTACATACAGGCATGCGCCACCACGGGTGGCTGATTTTTTAAAGAAGTTTTTGTAGCAACGGGTTCTTGCCATGCTACCCAGGCTGGTCTTGAACTCCTGGGCTGAAGTGATCTTCACACTTCACCTTGGGCTTCCCAAAGTACTGGGATGACAAATGTGAGACAGGGCACGGGGCCTCCATTTTAATAGCAATTTAGATTTAGTTGGCTTTGTGTATGCCTGCAGTGATTTGAGTGTCCATTAGGGTGCATAGCCAGACAGTGATGTAATCCTATCAGGTACCAAAGTCTTACTTTACATACATGTTCTTGCTTTTAGAAAGTGGTAGTATACATTTACCTTGAGTGTTTTATACTTTACATGGTAGTCTTTTTGCAAAAATCACTATGGCAATTTTTGATTAATGTTCTAGAAGGCTTAGTATTCTTGTCTTGGCTTATTAAAATGATTAGTACTTCTGAAATTTAGCTGATAGAGTTAACAACATACATAATCATTTTTATTGTTGGAAGATGTCTCTGAAGACATAGAAGTCACATTATCTGTATTGGGTGTTTCTCCTAATTATAGGTTTTTATGCAATTATTTTTGATAATTTTTGTACTCATAATTTTGTGTTTTTTTCCTTTATGGTGTGCTAGGCATTGAAGATAAAATGGGAATAAACCCTCACAGAGGTGTAATAACTTCCAAGTGCATTGGTTTTGGGTAGTTTGGAGAATAGGTGAGGACACAAGTGGCAATGGGATTATTGAGCTCCACATTAAGAGGGCACTCAGATGCTCCTAGGAGTAGGCGGTTTTAGTGTGTGTCCTGGCTTTGGGCTGTCACCTGTCTATAATTCAAAGTACATTTTCATTTGTGTATGATGTATGACATCATGAGGGGAAAATGATTTCTTGCATGTTACATAATAGTGAATGGTTTCCTTTTGTGAGTTTATATATTAGGGATATTATGATCTTTATATTAAAAATTTATGCAAGAACATGGGGAACAGATAATTGACAACTGGGCAAATGATCCTCTTGCCTTGCCTCTCACATAGCTGGGACTGCAGTATGAGCCACCATGCCTAGCTCATTTTTAAATTTTTTATATGGATGGCATCTCACTGTTGCCCAGGCTGGTCTCTAGCTCCTGGCCTCAAGAGATCCTCCTACTTCAGCCTCCCAAAGTGCTAGGATTACAGGCATGAGCTGTTGCACTTGGCCTGCTTTGTTTTGTTTTTAAATAAATTCAGTGTTCATATAAGTGATTTGGGTAAATGCTTTATTATGTGCAGCTATAAAATAGGGCTAACTAATAATAGAATTAAAAAGCACTTGTATAATGCCAACACAAAAGTTTGGGGGTTTTTTTGCAGTTTTTGGCCAGGGCTGGGTTTGAACCTGCCACCTCCGGCATATGGGGCCAGAGCCCTACACCTTTGAGTCATAGGCACCGCCTGCCAGAACAAAATATTTTTTTTTTTTTGAGACAGAGCCTCAAGCTGTTCTGGGTAGAGTGCCATGGTTTCACTGCTCACAGCAACCTCCAACTCCTAGGCTCAAGCGAGTCTCCTGTCTCAGCCTCCCAAGTAGCTGAGATCACAGGCGCCTACCACAACGCCTGGCCATTTTTTGGTTGCAGCCATTATTGTTGTTTGGTGGGCCCGGGCTGGATTCGAACCCGCCACCTTAGGTGTATGTGGCACGCCTTAGCCGCTTGAGCCTTTATAGTCAACTATATGTTGGAAAAGAACATCACTGATGTTTTCATAAAGTAAAGGTAATAATTTTGTATTCTTCGTGACTGATTCATAATGCTGTTGTGGTGTCTGTATTTATTTCTGAGTTAATTAGTGTAGGATAAAAACTGAGGTACAGGGATGATGGTGCTTTTCTCCCTGTGTTCTTGCAGAAAAATTTCAATTAACCAGGACTTTAAATCAGTGGTTCTCAACCTTCCTAATGCCACGACCCTTTAATACAGTTCCTGTGGGTTGCAACCCACATGTTGAGAACCGCTGCTTTAAATTATCTGAGGTATAGTTCTATGTGAATCTGGTCCCTGAATTGTACCTTTTAATGCCAACTATCATGGAACCAAAAACTAAAAAGAGAATTTATGTGATTTTTCTGCCTTTTTTTTATAGGCGAGCTTCTGTTTCATATCCACATCCCACTTTATTCCTGCTAATCTGCTAATGTGATAAATTAGAAGAAAATTGTTACCAGGATAATCTGTAATGGGCAAGGAGCCACAAAGAAGACATTTCTTTTAATCTTTAAACTTGGTTTGAAAGGTAAGACCTTTATGATTATCAGGAATTTCCTTCTGTTGAATTCCATCAAGGAAAGCAGCGTTCTGTCACAAACCGGGTCTAGACCAGTCTCTCAGAGTAGGTGCAGTACATTTCTTTGGTCTGCGTTATTTAAGTAAGTTAAAATAACAGCCTCTGTAGTCTGCTTTTGTAGAACTCAAGGGATTCCCAAACTCCAAGGGGTTATTGAGCTCGGTATCATGAATAGCCAGGCCTAGCAAGCCAAGGGTAGCCTGCGGAGAAAGGCGACGAGTGGAGACCTGTGACCCAGGCTGCTGGGTCTGATTGTTTGGTGCTTGTTTTATACTGACTGGCCGCAGGATACTGGGCTTCTAGTCTATTTGGGCTGGGCACCTGTCTATTTTTGAGTCCTACTTGCTCACTTTGGAACTTTTTATTAAAGATCAGAGACTGACTTTGCATATTTGCCTTTTGGCTTAGTTGGCATTTAATAGGAAGTGGCAAAATAGAGCCTTTTGGGGACATGTGGACACAATCCATTTTCATTTGTTCCATTCTTCTAGAGCAGTGATTTTCAACCTTTTTTTTTTTTAATCTCACAGCACACTTGAACCTATGGTTAAACTTCCTCGGCACATTTAAATTATATTGATGAAAAAAAGTAAAGAATGGAGTGTACTTATTGTGCTTTGAACCTCTTTTGAAAATAATTTAATGATCTTTAAAAAAATTTCGTGGCCCACCTAAGATGCTCTCATGGCACGTCAGTGTGCCAAGGCACACCAGTTGCAAATCACTGCTCCACGGAGTGGAGGAGTGGACGAATACTGTTTAACCATCTGTCTTTCTAAACTGATGCTAGTCCCAAGATTTAAAGTTTTAGTCCGTTTTTACTGTTTTCTTTTTATCCTGATGATCAGTTATTTACCAAGGCCTATTGGGTCTACCCACATAGTGACTCGCAACTGTTTTTCTTTCAGTTTCCACTGCTATGAAGCTAGGTCAGGTTTTGTCACCTCTGGCTGTTTTCCTGTGATGGGCCTCTGCTTCTAGTCCCCAGGTATCTCTTTGCTGGGCATCCTAAAATAGTACTTTGCATATGACGTCCCCCACAGCCAGCCTCTTAGTAATGATCCTAGCCAACCTTTGGCAGTTCCCCTGTGCTTGTGTAATATCCCAGCTCCAATAGTCAGATTCTTCTATAAATCTTCTAAATTCTCCAGCTTTATCTCTGTGTTATTCTCCTGCCTGAATCCTGTGTGGAGAATTCCTTCCAAGTAGTCATTTACCTCTCGGTGAACAAAATACTTCATAAGTGTTATTATTGTGCTATGTATTTGATTTCACATCTTCTGGGGCTCAGCTTTCTTCCTTTTTTTGTCATATCATGTTGGATTGTTCCAGTTCCTTCGTGGCCACTGTTCTGTGAACTTTTAAGTATCTTGTTAAATTGTTTTAGGATTTTTTTTCTCTTTAACTAGATTGTAAGTATTTTGTGTGCAGGTAGTTTCTTTATGTCTTTAGTACTTTTTGCATAACATTAGTATCATTAATTGTTTGGTGGTAGGGGTTGAAATATCAGACATTTCTCAGGATATTCTTGAGACTTTATCCCTGTCCCTCTCTTCTTCTTCTTCTTCTTCTTCTTCTTCTTTTTTTTTTTTTTTTTGCTGACAAAGGTTCTTAACATTAGCAGTTTATAGAACAATTTCTTTCAACTGTTCTTCCCTTTTCTTCTTTTACTCATCTCTGCTCATCAGCACATTGCCCTACATGAGAACAGATGAACTGTTTTCTTAAGAAGTTAACCTAGTAGTCTGTGGGAATCCTGTTTTAGTCAATGCCGAGTGGTTAAGGGGGGTTTCCTGGAGAGGAACAATGCTGTTGGTGGCAGGCATTTAGGACTAGGAATCGTCTAACAGAGCCTTTGTTGCCAAGGACTAGACAGTAAATATTTTACAACAGTTTTACAGGACAAGAGGCAAGAAAGGATATTATGAAGATGCATAATGAGAAAAAACAGATTTTTACAGACTTATTTGTTGGTGAGATTCAAAACAGTAATTGAGTTCAATTTTCTGTAATATATATTAATGTTGTGAAGATTAGAATTCTTTTTCTAGGCTTGGCGCCTGTGGCTCAAGTGGCTAAGGTGCCAACCACATACACCTAAGGTGACGGGTTCAAATCCAGCCCAGCCAAACAACAATGATGGCTGCAACCAAAAAATAGCCAGGCGTTGTGGCAGGCGCCTGTGGTCCCAGCTACTTGGGAGGCAGAGGCAGGAGACTCGCTTGAGCCCAGGAGTTGGAGGTTGCTGTGAGCTGCGATGCTATGGCACTCTACCCGGGGGACAGCTTAAAGCTCT
>CAUYQV010078035.1:0-13051 GCA_963574575.1 Galagoides demidoff
TGGGAATTTACCTAACAAAGGATGTGAAAGATCTCTATAAAGACAATTATGAAACTCTGAGAAAAGAAATAGCTAAAGATGTTAATAAATGGAAAAACATACCATGCTTATGGCTAGGAAGAATCAACATTGTTAAAATGCCATATTAGCCAAAGCAATTTACAAATTTAATGCAATTCCTATCAAAGCACCACTGTAATGCTTTAAATATCTGGAAAAAAATAGTACTTCATTTCATATGTAATCAGAAAAAACCTCAAATAGCCAAGATATTACTCACAATTAAAAACAAATCAGGAGGAATCATGCTACCTGACTTCAAACTATACTATAAATCTCTAGTGATAGAAACACCATGGTATTGGCACAAAAATAGAGAGGTAGGTGTATGGAACAGAATTGAGAACCAAGAGATGAACCCAGACACTTATCTTCATTTGATCTTTGATAAGCCCGTCAAAAATATAAATTGGGGAAAGATTCCCTATTTAACAAATGGTGCTGGGAGAATTGGCTGGTGACTTATAGAAGACTGAAACTGAACCCACATCTTTCATCATTAACAAAACTTGATTCTCACTGGATAAAAGATTGAAACTTAAGAAGTGAAACTATAAAGATTCTTGGAGAGAGTGCAGAGAAAACCCCTGAAGAAATTGGCCTGGGAGAATACTTTATGAGGAGGACTCCCCAGGCAATTGAAGCAACACCAAAAATACATTACTGGGATCTGATCAAACTAAACAGCTTCTGAACAGCCAAGAACACAGTAAGTAGAGCAAGCAGACAACCCTCAGAATGGGAGAAGATATTTGCAGGTTATGTTTCTGACAAAGGTTTGATAACCAGAATCCACAGAGAACTCAAACTTATTAATAAGAAAAGAATAAGTAATCCCATTTCACTGTGGGCAAGGGACTCTGAAGATGAAAGGCACATGGCCTACAGACACATGAAAAAATGCTTATCATCTTTAATCACCAGAGAAATGCAAATCAAAACCACTTTGAGATATCATCTAACTCCAGTAAGTGTGGCTCACATAACAAAATCCTCAAACTACAGACGTTGGCATGGATGTGGAGAAAAGGGAACTCTTCTGCACTGCTGGTGGGAGTGCAAGCTAACATGTCCCTTTTGGAAAGAACCATGGAGAATAATCAGGTATCTAAAAGTAGACCTGCCATTTTATCCTGCAATTCCTCTACTAGGTGTATATCCAAAAGACCAAAAATCACTTTATAACAGAGATATTTGCACAAGATTGTTTATTGCAGCTCAATTCATAATAGCCAAGTCATGGAAGAAGCCCAAGTGCCCATCAACCCATGAATGGATTAATAAATTATGGTATATGTATACCATGGAATAGTTTATGCAACCTTTAAAAAAAAATGGAGACCTTACCTCTTTTACATTTAGATGAAGTTGGAACATATCCTACTTAGTAAAGTATCTCAAGAATGGAAGAACAAATATCCAACGTACTCAGTTCTATTATGAAACCAATTTACAATCACTCACACTTTCATATGAAGAATAGATCACAACTATGGCCCAAGTGATTTACAATCACTCACACTTTCATATGAAAATGATCACAACTATGGCCCAAGAGAGGGGGATAGTAGGGGAGAGGGGAGGTCAGAATGAGGGAGGGTGAATGGTGGGATCACACCCATGGTGCACAATGCAAGGGTACATGTCAGATCAATTAGTATAGAGTATAAACATCTTAACACAATAATTAAGTAAATGAGATGAGGTATATATTAACCAGTGTGATGTAAGTATTCCTAATTCTATATGAAGTCAGCACATTGTACCCCATAAATGCATTAATGTCTACATGATCTATGTGTTTATGATTTAATTAAAAAAATTTTAAAAGCATAAAACATTATTCTAATAATATATAATCTAGATTTTCTAACCCAGGGCAATACAAATTATTTATGCTCTATTTTAGCAACTCTATGTGTGTTTTATTTATTTTTATTTATTTATTTTTAGCAACACTATGTTTTGTATCACCAGAAGTTTATAATCAGAAGATATATACATAAAGTATCCTTCCATTTTGTTTTCTGATTCTTGTCGGCTTTTTTGCAAAAAAATTTTTAAAAAGGGGGAAAGCATCATTTACCCATATGTTTAAAATAATTAGATATTTAAATAATTATACAAAGATGAAATTGCTAAAAATGATCTTGTTCAAATTAATAATATTTTGATTAAGAATTAACAAAAACTATACCTAGCTGATTGTAGAGTAGAAGAAACTTTTGGCTTCAACTTCAGAGCATTATAAAATATCAGTTTTATTCTGTTCAATTAACTCTTGATTATATTCAAAAGTGATTGACTTTTCTTCACCAACAGAATTTATGTTAATTTTAGGAGAAACAAACAAAGAAAAAAATAATGAAATGTAGCTCTATGTGTATATATAGAATTCGATGGAGCTGAAAATCTAGAAATAAACCCAACATCAAGTTAATATGCCCTTATCCTCAATTAATCAAAATATTGTCTTATATTACCCATATTTCACTCCTGAAATGTTTCAAAGAAGCCACGGACACTATTATCATTAGAAGAAAAATAATGGAAAAAAATACTTTCATTTAAAAAAGTTTGCTTTTGTGATAGACTTTTAAAGGATTTATTATAAATAACATGTTGCTTGGAAAATCATAAAACTATAAAATTCTTTTGAGCAACTAGAAACTCTGAGTTGCTTTTGCAAACTGAAACAAGTTTCAAATATTATCAGTAAAAATAATTTCTGGACAATTTCCAATTGTTTTACTTATTGTACCTACTTAGATGATTTAAAAACACCCCACCTAAACAAAAAGCCAACATTTTGATTGGTGTCACAAAGATGAAACACTCTAAGATTTGTTCTGACCCAATTTGGAAAAAAAAAACCCACAAGATTTATCTTAATCACAAATTTATCTTTAATCACAAATAATACAATAGGATGACTTGAGAGAAAAGATGGATAAGTGGGATGACGTGTTTTGGATTTAATCTTAGGGTGGGTGCAACATGGTATTCAGGTCATTTACTCCAGAGAAAGGAAGAGATGAGTTGTACCTTGCCTTTTTGATAAAAATCATGCAGTAACTCATGCTTCATTCAGTGTTTAGATTAGTGTATTTATTTTTGATATTTAAAATAAATGTGTTCCAAGTTGATTAAGGTTTAATCACAATTGACTAAGCAAGTAGGCATGAAAGAGAATAAGTCATCATATGACTCTGCTATGCATATCCTTACAATATTCAGGGATTTAGACCCATTTCCACCTTCTGTAGCTAATCTGACCTTACCTTTTCTATGAAAGATAAATTAACTTGATTCACAATAAAGAAATTAAAAATACAGAAAATATATAGTAGCCTCTAGGATATTATCCAGCAGTTGGCTAAGTTTTCATACAAGTTCAGAAAGCTGTATTTCCCAAATGTGTCAAGGAGAATTAAAGGTCAAGAAAGCTGTGCATGGAATTGTGCCTCTTTCTCCATCTCTAAGCAGAACAGAAGCACTTAGCTCCCCTGTACAGCCGTGGGGAATCTTCTTACCTTCTGCAGGTTCAGGCAAGTCTGGTTCTCAACCCATGGCTTGGCAGGCTGCGGGACAGGGGAATTTAACAAATTAAGCTCTTATACTTAGCGATGGAATACTATTTTTGAGTGTGAACAAGAACTGAGTCACTTGGGTGTTTTTAAGGTATAAACAAAACCAAGTATCTGGTTAAATATTTGTGTTTTATTTTTCTTGTTGTGTTTTTATTTTTATTTATTTATTTATTTTTGTGTGTAGAGAGGGTCTTGCTCTGTTACTCAGGTTCATTGCAGGGGTAGAATCATAGGTCACTGAATCTTCAAGCTCTTGGGCTCAGGCGATCTTCTGTTCAGCCTCAGCCTCTCTAGTAGATGAAAGTAGGTGTGTACCACCATGCTTGGTTAATTTTTCTTTCTTTTTTTCTTTAGAGATGGGGGTCTTAATATTTTGCCCAGGCAGGTCTGAAAGTCCTAACTTCCAGCAATCCTCCTCCTTGCCTTCCCAAAGTTCTGGGATTACAGGCATGAACTGCTACACGCATTCTTAAATATCTATTTAAATATCAAACATCATAATGATAACTTACAATCTTTAGCCTACTTAGAGCAAGTAAAAGAATAAAACATTTTTCTTTACATATTTATGTTTTATTTTATACTTCAAATATTTTTTATTAAAATATCCAAGTGTGTGATATTTTGTTCTGTTTTAAATATAAGAAAATAATGTTCTTACGTGTGGCTTAGCTCCAAAATGTAGTAATGATTAAAGAGTGACCCTGAGATACACTGTGGGAACACAATGAAACCTATAAGAATCCTTACATGTAGTCTTGCAGTTGAGAGCCTGACTCTATGAGTTTTCTGTCAGATCTCTTGATTTGCCTAAAATCCTAATAGATAGAGGTTCAAAATAATGGGAAAAGGAAAAGAAAAATGCCTCCTTTTGTAAAATGACAACAATGATAACAGCTTAAGCACCAGCAACTGAAAACTCAGCTAGGAATCAAAGAAATAACCCAAACTTTCAAAAGAAATTTGGCAAAAAGTTTCTTTCCTCCTATGCTCCTTCCCCCTCTCTGTCTCTCTTCAAATAAAAAGCGTACATTCCCCCTTCTTTCATCACATTTGTAGGACACATTCTTTTTAAAAACCTTCTTTATTTTTTATTATTATGGATACATAATAGATGTATAGAGAGAGGGTACCAAAAAAGGATACACTTTATAAGAAAGGAAAAAAACTGTATTAAAATTGTAAGACTCAAAGTCACATTTGACCTCTGCAGTTACAAGAGAGACAAGGTACAATATATACATATATACAAATGTTATTAGTATACATGAATGTTGAGTGCAATAATTTTACTACAGGTTTCTCCTTTCTTAACACACGTATACCTTTTTTGGCACTCTTTGTATCGGTAGGGTACTTGTGATGTTTTTGATGCAGGCATGCACTGTGTAATAATCAAATCAGGGTACTTGGGGGATCCATCACCCTCAAGCATTTATTATTTCTTTGGGATAAGAACATTCTAATTCCTTTCTTTTAGTTACTTTAAAAAATGTCATAACTTATTGTTGACTATAGTCACTTTGTTGTACTATCAAATACTGTTCATTCTATCTAATGATCTAACTATGCTTTTGCATGCATTAACCATCCCACGGTGTTATATTAATTTCTGTTTATAATTTCTCTTATAATATTTAGTAAATGGCCCTGTGGGGATTTTCCAGGATTGCTGCCTCCCAGATCTCCTTAATTTTGTGTTCAGCATTCTGTCTAGCAACACTTTTTGGTGTAGAAGTTTTCCTGGAATATCATTCTTTTGGTTACCCAACACTGGAGATGGGTGTTATATCTGATTCATTCTTTCTGTCTTTTGTTTCACCGCCTACCCAGTGATTGTGTGGGAAATATTTTGACAGGTCTAATGCTTTCAATCAAAGTACAAAGCTCAGCAGTAAAAGCGGCAGGGTAAAAGGAGAGGATCTCGTCTAAAGGCTTTGTCATTTGTCAGTTCACAGGAATGTGTCAGATTTGCCACCCGATTAGTAGGCGTTTTATCTAATATTTCAATAACTGACATGTTTGTTGTTACATTATGTAATTTTAATTTCATTTTTTATAAAAATGCTTTGGCAAAATATGGGAAGATGAAGACTCAGCACTCATACTGTCTATTTGGATAATTCATGCACTTTTTCATTCTAAATTTGAAGTAGTATTTTCCTATAACTTTAGATTTAGACATTCGGTTCTCGTATAATTTCAGAGTATGAGATTAAGCTAGAAGGGCAACAGTGTCAGGAGGTAAGTAAGACACATGGCCTATTTCCATTCTACCACTCTCTGACCTGTGGTCACAAACTACAGAGGTCTGAGTTCTCCTCCACTGTGGACGGCTTCTGGTCACCTCTCACCTCCACTGTGGTGAGTAGCTTCATTTTGCTCAATATCACAGGTATTCATTTCCCCCTCCCCAAACCTGTGACTTTTTCATGTTGTGAACTTGGCACACAGAACTGTGTTCGTACTTCTCCTTCACTTTTTGCAGTAGCGTCTACCATAGCAGGGACTAAATAAATTCACAACAAGTATTTATTGTATTGTATTTAAAAAAGTGGTATTCTAGGCTTTTTAAAGTAGGAGAACCAGAATCTCAACATGATATCTTCCTCCATGAAATAATTCAAACATAACTAATAATTAGGACCAATTCTGCATTACACTACAGACTCTGAAAAAGAAAAGGGATGTTATTTTTAATGTATAGCAAATATTATTTAAATTCTCTTTTGTCTATTATTTTTATTTGTTTTCATTCTCCTTTCCAAAATAGTAGCTGCACTTTAAAATCAATCAATCAATCAAATTCTCTCTCTCCCTCCCCTTTCTTCCCTCTCTTATTCTGGAGATAGATGGATACGTACATACATACATACAGATATAGGTAGACTTATGTTTAATTGCCTATCTTATTCCTCTTTAAATCATATGAGTTTTCTTTCTGTCTCACTTTAGAGTAAATTGCTTGGGAAAGGTAGCAGATTAATAGCTGTCGATGGTGGATAATGGATTGTATTCAAGGTCATACTTTCTGGTGATACTTTCTTGTTATCCAAGATTATATCATTCTTATTCTCCAAACTTATTTCATAAGAATCAGTAGACTGTCTCCAAGGTTTTTTTTTTAAGTTCAATGTATTTGAGTAGTAATTTTCAGAGGAATGGAAAGCACATAAGAAATGGAAGACCAGAAATTCCACATACAATAGAAAGGAAATTTTCACCAACATGTTGATGACCAAAACCAAAGTTAGTGACTCAAATAAAAGTCCAGCCACAGTAAATTGGGAGATATGTAACTAAAAATGTATTACTGATAAAGTGCTAATGTTTGCAATGGCCTTATTTTTAATTTCTTATAAATGACACAGGAGTTAAGATTATCTTTAAAACAACATCATTTCTGCTCAATTGCATTCTACTGAATTTTCTTTGGGGGAGAGAAAGTTTTTCGGATATCTTGCCTTAACTATATTGAGGCCTATAAGAAATTTTCCTGATATATTTAGACATAAATGGATGAATATATAAATACAGGGCTCTGCGCAATGGAGTTTGCTATTTGGTAGTAAGGCAGAGCTAGTGAAAGACAGGTTGAGTCATCTCTGTTTTACTAGGGGAAAATATATTGTCAGGGCATCTGAGTCACATTTCTTATTATTCCTTATACCATGCCCTAAACTCAACTTTGTGATAAGGTCTGGTGAGACAAACCACATCCTCTTAACTTTCTCTGTTTTTCTTTATGCCTAACAGAACAGACAGAAAAGCCCAACTAGTAGCATAGGAAGCGGTGCCCGGGCATTTGGACCAAAACCAAACACAGGTGAAATAGACTGAAAGAAATTCTTTGTCAGAAGGCAGCAACTGCATTGGGACCTGACCTTGACAATACAAGGCCCTAATCTGAATCACATTAAATCCAACATGTCTTATTCAGTTGGCATGTATTATCCAAAGAATACCTCTGTTAACTTTGCCTGGGGTCCCACCTGTTCTTATATTCCACAACAGCATAAATCTTGAAGTAGACAGCATCAACTATAACCACTCAGTATGATAAATAAGGAAAACCCACTCTCCTTTAGTTATCAAATTTAATAAATACTCCCCCTCTTCCATAAAAATCATATATATTGAAAGGAAAAGTAGAAATAGAAAATAAACAGTAAGAATAAGGAGAAGAATGCAAGCATGATAACCATAAGAGTTAACACAATAGCTATGATTAACTTTAAAATTAGACTCTGCTCACCCCTTCATCACCTACAGGTTGCCTTGTGTGGCAAATTCTGCATCACCTGGGAGTTTATTAGCAATGCAAATTCTCAATACAGCCATTATGGAAAACTGCATGAAGGTTCCTCAAATCTTTAAAAATAGAACTATTATATGATCCAGCAATCCCACTTCTGAGTGCATAGCCAAAAAAAAGGAAATCAGTTTATTGAGACATCTGCACTTTATTTTCATTGCAGGGTTATCCACGATAGCGGAGATACAGAACTAACCTGAGCGTCCATCAGTGGACAAATGGATGAAGAAAATGTGGTGTCTACACACAATGAAATACTATTTACCCTTTTAAAAGAAAGAGATCGTTTCATTTGTAACAACCTGGACGAACCCAAGGACATTATATTAAGTGAAACAAGCCAGGTACAGAAGAACAAGCACTGCATGATCTCAAGTATGGAACCCATGGAAACAGAGGGTGAATGGTGGTGTTCAGGGGCTGGCAGGAGTGATTTGGGAAGATGTTGGTCAAAGCATATGAAATTTCAGTCCCACTGGAAGAGTAAGTTGAAGCATTCAATCCTACTTCATGTGAAGTAGTTAATAACAATGTGCTACAGTCTGGAAAATCACTGCAAAACGAGATATTAAGTGTTCTCACCACAAAAAAATAAGAGGTGAGAACAAAAAATGTGAGGTAATACATGTTAATTAACTCAATTTAGCCATTCCATAATGTATACCTATTTCAAAATATCATGTTGTACTTAATAAATATAAAAACTGTATATTTTTATTTATCAATTAAGAAATATAAATGAATAAATCAGAAAAGGAAATGCAAATTCTTAGGCCCTATTGTAACCCCACTAAATCAAATTCCTTGAAAATGGAGTCCAGGCATCTTCATTTAACAAGCTCTCCAAAGGATTCTGATGTCCATTAAAGTAATCTAACCTGGCCTGGTGAATTAGGGAAAAGATCTTCTGGGAGCAGCAACAGACCACCAGCAATGTGCTTGAGCCTCAAGTGCTGAGTGAGCTTGCAAGGTCTTGATGGGAAAGAACCATGGCAAAGCCAGCTGGCAGACGTAGCTCAAGCACGAGTATCCTGGGCACAGCGACTCCACTGTGCGGCTGCTAGAGCTGACCCCTTGGAGAAGAACCTCGGCCAGCCGAGAAACAAATGCCATTTCTTTCACATCTTTCTTTTTCTCTTTGCTGACCCAGTGGCACTGGTGACCTGCTTGCCAGATTTAATTACAGGCTGGGAGAGAAAGTTTGGCGTTTGGATTTGGTTTCCTAAGGAAATAATGACTTACTTCAGCTGGTGAGATTTGTGCTTTTAGAATGGGAGCGGGACTGCACGCACAGACAGGGAGGCCTAGAAGATAAGCAGCCTCTGTGAGGGCTTCCAGCTAGCCTCCAGGGTGAGCTGCAAACAGCAAGCAATGACCAGGAAATGAACCTCACCTTGCTGGTTTTTACAGCATAGCCAAGAATATCTGTTGGAAACCTACAAAGCCGCCCAAGTCCAGGGCACGGACTTGCAACATTGTTGCTTGCTCATTACATGGTGGTTAGCAACGTATAAGATGCACAACAGGCTTGCAGGTGTATATCCAATATAAGCCTACTACTTTGTATTCATTTAACATTCTTAGTCTCTTATGGATACTTAACGTGGATGCCAGAGGAAAGGTTCTATCCCAAAGCATCATAAGTAGATAAATGGGGATATAAAATTACATGACAAATGCCATTTCTTTCATTGAGTTGATAACATAAATATTATTCATTCTTCACTTGCATGGAAACAATCAGCTAAGACCTGAAATAGTCCAATGATCAGAGGGAAAACAAAAACTTGCTATCTATTAGATGGATTTTAAAGTAAAAAGCAAGCATTGAAGTAGACCTGGCTTTATATTTCAGTTTAACCAATTCTTAGCCTTGGATTAGTTTATTTAAACTTTCTGAGTCTCATTTTCTTCACTTGTTTAAAAAAAATTGTCTCCAAGTTGTATGAGGATTAAAAAAGAAAATGTGTACAAGGGACATAATATAGTACTGACTTTGGCAATGAAAAGAAATAATATAAGCAACAATGCCTATAAAAGACTTACTAAGAAATTCAGAGGTAATAAAGAGTTAGGTACACACACTTTATTTGTGTAACTGCATTTTATTTTTTAGGAACACATTCTACAAAAATGGAACACAGGGCTAAAGGATGTGTGCCTTGTGATAAAGGACGATGCTATTGGATTTCTAGTAAGTTGCATTTCAATGAAAAATCATCGTCAACCAGTTTATAAATAAAATCAAAATAAATCTAAATCAATAACCTCACCTAAAATAAGTGCCTTATTAATCAACCTAGAAGAAAAATTATTGAGCTTCTGCTTAAGAGAGGCTTCAATTAAATGTAAATAGTAAGCTTTCATTAAGTTTGAATCCTTTAAATCCATAAAATTCTGTGTGCTGACAAAGTCTTCCACATTATCAAAGATGCTGGAGAGACATTCACATACCCATGCTCCTAACAGCGTTACGCACAATAGCCCAAAGATGGAAGCAACCCAGATGCCTACTGATAGATCAATCAATAAAGAAAATGTGGCATATGCATATTTTGTCACATGTTAAAATATAGAAGAACCTGGAGGACATTATACTAAGTGAAATAAGTAGCCATAAAAAAACAGGTGCTGGATGATTCCACTTTTTGAATGGCGTGACAAAATTTGTGGAATGTCTTTGTGATTCCACCTTATATGAGGTACCCAGAGTAGCCAAGTGAATAGAGACAGAAAGTAGAATGGTACTTGTCAGAATGTGTAAGGGGGATAAGGGGGTTGTTTTACAATGGATAAAAAATTTTAGTTTGCAGGATAAAAAGTTCTAGTGATCTATTGTGTAGCATTGTGAATATAATTAACATGACTGAATTGTACACGTAAGAATAATTCTGATGGTAAATTTTATGTTATCAGTTTTTACTATAATTAAAAATAAAATATGTTAGCTAGACTTCATCATTGCCATTTTCATACATTTCCTTATGAGGAAAAGGCACACCAAGAGACCCTGCTTTTATTATGGTAAAATCATGTTGAATTGTTGCCTAGAGCCTGATATGCAGCTCCTGTAAGAAACTCTGTCATCCCCTTCAATTTAGTCACAAAGAGAATTAAAATGAAACATGAACAACTAGTATTAATCCATCCTCCTATTTTAACATGCCTTTTTTATGTTTGAAATGGAAGACCCTAATTAAATGAAGTTAATTTTTAAATAGAAAATTAGTTAGAACTTAGTGTTTAGTTTGGTCTTTGCAACTGCTAAGAAAGAAAATGCTCATTTCCCACAATCTAGTCCAAACTAGAAACCTACTTGGATGAGTGACCTATTATGATAAGAAGAATTCTCTGGTTACAGCTCTCACAAAACTTCAGTTTTCTTTCAACACAACAAACATCACTTGTGACAGTCCTGTTCCACAGGAGACAGAGGCCCTTACAAACTTGCTATCGTTCAATCAGTCCCATTCTTCGCTTAGAGGTCAGGGGTCCAGAGGTTATAAAGTCGATGTGAAGTTTTTGATGGTGTTGGAGGGAGAACTCAGCTTTACCTGCAGAGAAAAGATAAGAGAGAGGTTATTTCTTTAAAATTCCCTAGATAATCTGTTATCGTTCTGTATAGAAATATAATGGGGTTTAACCAGTTTGATGAAAATATTTCAAATTGTATATGAAAACACCACACTGTACCCCATGATTGCATTAATGTACACAACTATCATTTAATTAAAAAAAGAGAGAGAATGAAAGTTTAAAAAAAAATATAATGGGGCAACCAGTACAGTGGAAGATATATTGAATTTGATACCGGAGGTCATTAGTGCAATTTCCAGATCCTCTCCCTAACTTTTGGAGCCTACTGAGATATATGAAGTGCCTGAGTTTTCATTTACTCATAGCAAGATCCAGTATCACTTTTAGATGCTGAATTTTGAAGAGTTCCAATCTAGTCAAAATATGGTTTCCCTTCCCACAGGACTAAGAGTCAAAGGGACCAAGGGAAGCAAGGCTCGCCTGAACCTTCTCAGGACCATAGTCTGAGACACAGGCCCCCAGCATGCTCTGTCCCAAGTGGACCCAAGCCCTACCCCATTCTCCTGAGGGCACAGCCCTAGTCTAGGAAGTGGCCAAGGGGGTTTCTATTCGCTGGGATGTGGACAGACCTTGGACTTACAGGCTGGAGTGAATTTACAAGTTTCAAGGCCCCTTATGGTTTAGGACTGAGGCATCAGGGGTGGGAAAAGCCAGGGAGCAGGCCACGGATTGGAGGTTTCTACTTGCATTTTGCCTAGGACTTCACAAGTGTCATAGGCATGTCTGTTGTCTCTGTCTTTCTTATTGTGTGGTTCGTTCCAAACCAGATACTGAACAGCTATTCATGTCTGATGTAATGTAGGTTCCACTAACATAGAGATATGGCAGACCATGCCTTCTGTCCTGCCATGGTCTCAGCTGGGGGGGATGTGTCTAAGTATGGATGTGGACTTTGAACACAATGTGTAAAGAACTATAAATTGCCACCTTCCAAATGACAACAAACCCCTGAATCTGCTTTATCTTGCAGTCATTGGAACTAAAGTCAATTAAGATCACACTGGGTGGTGAAAGAGTTCCATGGGCAGAAAACTATGCATACAAGGGAATCTCGCTTTGTGTACGTAACACAGGGCACGTTTTTCTTCCCCATTCAGCAGGAATGTAACAGCAGAGAGGGCGAGAGCCACCAACTCTGCAGTCGTAAAGGCTGATGGGGAATACCTTTTGGCCATCCACTATGTATATGACTTATAAGTGATAACTTCTTTAAGTATAGTTTCTTAATTTGTAAAATGAAGATAACTCTCTCTTCTTCCTGTGCAAAATGGAATATGAAATAAAAATTTTCAAGTACTTAGTGTAAGATCTGGCATATAGTAAATAATAAATGATAGATATTATTAAAAAACTGAAAGTCAATCAGACATAAGTATCATTTCTTCATATGTACAGCACATACTTTTTCTAAAATTCTACCTTGCATTTTCCAAGAGCTGGTACAATACAAAATTTTATCAAAGCTAAATAAGCAGCTTCTAGCTTTTAT
>CAUYQV010078043.1:0-17109 GCA_963574575.1 Galagoides demidoff
CATTCGTGGATCGATGGGCACTTGGGCTTCTTCCATGACCTGGCAATTATGAATTGGGCTGCAATAAACATTCTGATACAAATATCTTTGTTGTAATGCAATTTTTGGTTGTCTGGGAATATACCTAATAAAGGAATTGCAGTGTCAAATGGCAGGTCTATTTTTAGTTCTCTAAGTGTTCTCCAGATGTCTTTCCAAATGGAACGTACTAGTTTATATACCCACCAGCAGTGTAAGAGTGTTCCCTTTTCTCCACATCAACGCCAGCATCTCTGGTTTGGGGATTTAGTGATATGGGCTAATCTTACTGGAGTTAGGTGATATCTCAAAGTAGTTTTGATTTGCATTTCTCTGATGATTAAGGATGGTGAGCATTTTTTCCTATAATAACCAGAATCCATAGAGAACTTAAACGTATTAGCAAGAAGAAAACGAGTGATCCCATCTCAGGGTGGGCAAGGGACTTGGAGAGAAATTTCTCTGAAGAAGATCAGCGCATGGCCTACAGAAATAACAATACACATTTTAATGAACATTTAAAGATATTAGATGATTTAAACAGAAGAGGAAGTCATCTGATTTATATTTTTGGAAGATTTCTCTAGCCCAGCTGTCATGTTGAAAGTGGATTGAAGAGTGGCATGAACAGACATGAGGAGGTCAGTTAGGAGGCTGTTGCAGCAGCCCAGGAGAAATGTCACAGTGACTTGGACCAGGATGGCAGCAACGTAGCTTGCAGGGGGCAGGGGAGAAGGAAGGTTGCATTCTAGATGTTTTTAAAAGATAGAAGCTACAGGATTTACTGATTGATTATATAAATGATATGGAAAAAATAAAATAAAGGACAGATCCTATTTTCTAGAATTACTAAGATGGTAAAGATGGTGTAGAACTCAGGCACATGGAGATGTTTGTAACATTGAGAAGTCCAATGGAGCCAAATGGCAATGGGTTATTCAATACCTGAGTCCTCTGTGCCCATGGAAAGGAGGGCTCAGGCTGAAACCTTCAGATATATCTGCCATGCTGAAGATGGGGCAGAAAGGAGGCCAGGAAACAAGCCAAAGAGGAGGAGCTAAGGAAGTTGAAGATACTAAGACAGTGTGGAGCCTGTGGAACTAAGTAAAGAGAGATTTATTTCAAAAAGTGGGAAAGTTAAGCTAATGACATGAAAGTTCATTATAACATTTTACAAGTCAATTTCTGTGGGGTGGAAAAACAAAAGCAAGATTGCAGTGGATTAAAGAAGATCTAGAAGGTAAGGACATGGAGGAAATATATGAAGAAAACCTTTTCAAGATATGTGAATATTGACAAGAAGCAGACACAGGACGCCATAATTGGAAATAATTGCTAAATCAAAAGAGTGAGAAAAACACATTTTATAACCAGATCAGCCCTGGTTATAAATCCTGGCTATTATATCACTGGGATTCAAGAATAATCTCCATTTTGTAGTTCTTAGATAAATCTAATAGTTTGATGTTAACAACTTCCCAATATGTAAAAGGGGGAGCCATTTATTTGCTGATCCAGCACTTAAGAGCCTATTACGTGCTGGGCTCTGTGCCTGGTGCAGGGCACAGTAATGAAGAAGGTAGCCCCATCTACAAAGAGCTCATGAGTAGAGAAAAGAACCAGCCCACAGAAGCTGCCAGTAGTGTCCCTGCATAGTGAGTGTGAGAAGGGACGCTGAGGAATGGCCACTAGTCTTTGTCGGCCATTTTATTTAGATGTAACATTTGACATTTATTTGATGGTTAATCCTATCAGTTACAAACAAGCTAAAGTCTGAAGAATCACCTGCTGTTAACTTGGGAAAAGATACATAAGGGAGAAGTTAACATGGAGGGGAAGGTCAATATTCAGAGAGGGACAAACAGCCTGTCAAGGAGCCGGGAGGGAAGAGCAGGGATTGGATGAAGTCACTGGGTGCAACACAGCCTGGAAGGTGAGAGATGGCCACGAGGGAAACAGAGTATGTAGCTGTGATGGGCTGGGTGGGACAGAGAAAGAAAGGAAGATAGAAAACCTCAACATAGAAGGAGGTGGGGATAAGATCATTATGAAAGGGCTTGACTTTGAACAGAAGAGCCCTGTAAAAAATGTCAAAATAGCATCAGATCACCTTCCTTCGTAAGCATTCTTGAAATAGCTTTTTAAACGTGAAGCAGTACATCAAAGCTGATAAGAGCAGTAGACATAAAAGAAATAAATTGGTATGAAATGTTGAGATTAGAGATTCCCTTAAACACTTACCCCAAGCTGCTTCAAAGTTTGACAGTGAGGTAATGTTTGCAGGACATACACTTCTACTATCTTAATAAAACACAGTTCAGTTTTAATCATTGTTCATCATACCATTTTATACATGTATAAAAATTTTATCAAGACAAACATATCCTAAACCTATGAAATACTTACCTTAGAACACTAGTTTTCTATTTTTCTTCTAGAGAAAACAAACAAAAAGTATTTCTTATGGACATTATATTATATTAATATTTCTACCAATATTTAACATGCTTTTTAAATAAGAAATGATATTTCACTTCTACCAGACACAAAGTCTACTAAACCAACTAAAGAGAAATAAATGTATTAAAAACAAAATACAATATTTCCCAATAATAAGCATATCCATCTATAGTACATTTGTATATTTCCATAGATGCCAGAATTAATCAACATAAAGAAGAAATAACCAAACCATGATGATCTAAAGTATAATTCTGTATTCTCATCAGCCATGGTTGAGAGTTCCTGTTGCTCCACGGCCTTGTCAGGATTTGGTGTTGTCAGAGTTCACATTTTGGCCTTTATGATAGGTATGAGGTAGGTTTTTTTTTTTAGAGACAGAGTCTCACTTTGTTGCCCTTGGTAGAGTGCTATGGCGTCACAGCTCACAGCAACCTCCAGCTCTTGGGCTTAGGTGACTCTCTTGCCTCAGCCTCATGACTAGCTAGGACTACAGGTGCCCTCCACAATGCCCGGCTATTTTTTTGTTGCAATTTTGCGGGGGCCTGGTTTGAACCCATCACCCTGGATATAAAGGGCTGGTGCCATACCCACTGAGCCACAGGTGCCGCCTGGTACATTCTAATTGTTGTTTTAATTTATATTTCTCTGATGAAATATGATGGGGGGCATCTTCCTATGCCTATTTGTCATCTATGTATCCACGCTGGTAAAATAAAGCTGTCAAGCTATAACAAGACACAGAGGAAACTTAAATGCATATTACTAAGGGAAAGATGCCAGTCTAAAAACCTTACACACTGTATGATTCCAAATACCATGCAAAATTCTGGAAAAGACAAAACTATGAAGACAGTAAAAAGCTCAGTAGTTGCCAGGGGTTTCAGAAAGGAGGAGGGAATGAATCGGCAGAACATGGAGCAGTGTTTCATCCTTTTGTATCTTGTGGCACATTTAAATTATGTTCATCAAAAAAAAAAATTAAAGGAACAACAGAATATATATTTTTTGCTTTATTTATTAACTCAGACAAAATGCACCATGATGACCAAAAAATAAAATACAATAATTTATTGTAATTTTTAACAGAAGGTAACATAAAATTCCTTAAAAACTTCTTTATATTTACTTTTTGCTTATTATGATTTAAAATTTAATGAGATATCTGATCTTGACTTTTTTTAGACTATCTTCTTTGCAAGGTCAAATTTTGGACAGGCATACTCTTAAATCTTCTTCCAAGCATTCTAGCCATGGTTGATTTTTGTTTTTAATATTATTATGGCAGAAAAGCGCTTCACACAAATATGACGTTGAGAACAGAAGAAATATTTCTTTTGCTTTTTGTACTATTTAGAAATTTGCCCTTGAGAGATAGCCAAAAGGTTGTAATATCTGTTGTTGAGTATTTTAAGTGTAATCATTGTCATTTCTGTTAACTCTTCCTGTTCTGTAATATTTAATTTGCTGACACACACACACACTTAACACAAAAGGATTTCTCACCCAATGCAGAGATGTTATGTCAAGAGTAGGTACAGGAAAATATTTTTCAAAATTTGTGTGCAATAAATCTGAGTTTGCAAAATTTGCTCAATAAGATTTTTATTCAGTTTAAACCCTTTCATTAGTTCAAGCAGTTCTACTGCACCTTCTCTTCTAAGTCTTTCCTTCCACAGCAAAATTTTTTCTCTGAAAGCATTAATTTTATCTGAAGATGTGAGAATATTTTCATGATTTCCCTGCAGTCTGCAAGAAATGCAACTTTATTACACAAAACCTGGTCACAAAGTAAATCACCTAATTTAGGATGTCGCCTTTTTAAAAAGTATGATATGTCTTTTAATTCATTAAATCTTGATAGAACTCTTTCTGGAGATAACTATCTCACTTCCCTATGCATCAGGAGAGGCAGGTGAGAAACATCCTTTGAGAAACATAATTCTGCAAGTAACCTTGGCTATGATGATCTGCTTTCTAGGTAATTAATAATTTTAACAGTGTTGTCTAGGACTTTTTTATAATTTAGAAACCAGTGATTTTGGTGCTAGCACTTCCCTGTGTAGAAAACAGTGTGTAAAAATAGTTTTTGGATTCTTTTTTTGCAGAAGTGTAACAAATTGTTTTGCACCTCCAGACATAGATGGGGCTCCCTGCATACAAATACTTCTACAGGAATCCCAAGACAAGTTTGTAGAATCAAAGTAATTACTGAGCAAATAAAAAGTATCTTGGCCCTTTGTTATTGTTCAGAGTGTTTGACAAAATAAAAACTGTTCCATGATTTCTTCTTTGTAGACATCTACTGAATGCTAAAAGTTGGGGGTTGCCACTGATATCAGTAGATTCACCCGACTGAGTTACAAGCATGTTTGCATGTTTACTCTTTCAGGGTGAGATATTATTTGAAATTCTATTTTTTTCAGGTAAATCCTTAACACACTGAAAAATTGTGTTATCTAAAAGTGGAATTTTTAAAATTTCCTTTTCATATTCTTCTCTTAATGGTGTTTTTTACCATTGCACAACAGGGCAGTAAAATAATGAATTCTGCAATGTATGAGATTTCATTTTCCCAACTACAATTTCTGGAACTGCATAACTTGCTTCTTGAGCTTTATCTGGTATCTTCATATTTGGTCCATATTTTTGCTTGCTTAGTATTACTGAGTACAAGTCATTTAAAATATTCCACCAGCTTTCAGAGAAGTGAGAATGTCTAGATTTAAATGTCTCTTTAATTTGCTAGAACCTTAGCTTCATTCAGTAATGTTTTTTAATAACCGATGTGGGGCTTGGTGGATTTCCTTTACTACATATGAAACCAAATGATAAATAATTGTCCTTATATTGATGACTAGTTTTTAATTTAGTTGCCAGTGTACTGGATGAAGCAGTGTTTGACACACTAGCATTGTCTTCTAGTTTTTGTTTCTTTACTAAAAACTCGTCCGTTTAATTGAATGCTATGTAATAAAAATAAAAAATGCCAAATCAAAAACAATAACAATGATAAGAATAAGTAAATAACAACTCATTTTTAAAAAATAAATGTAGTATTAATTAAACACGCCTAAAAAATGCCCAAAACTAGGCAACTACTTCCCTATTTCAAATCTAGACAGAATTGTATGACACATTCAGTGTGAGCGACGCCTCCTTCCTGCCTCAGGAGCAGCGAGGGATTGCTGAGTCACACGGCTTCATTCACTATGAATAATTTTGACATATCCTGGTGTTCATCAGCAAATGCTTTTCACATTGTGCTGTCTGTGGATGTGTTGTGAAACCTTATTTTTCAAGACTATACCCCACCCACTTTAGAAATAAGCCAGTGTTTATTTATTATAACAATAAAATGTTTATTATGACAGTGATAAACTTTTATAATTGATTTTTAAAATTTTGATATGTACACATAATATGCTTTGAACTGCTTTTGGAAACGAATTAATGATCTTTAAAACTTTTCATGGCACACCTAAGATCCTCTCAGGGCACACCAGTGAGCCATGGAACCCTGGTTGAAAATCACGGACGTAGAGGACACTATAATAGTGGAGACTTCAGCCCATAGAATTTACAGCACCCCAAGTGAACCTTAATGTAAGCTGTGGACTTTGGGTGATTATGATGTGTCAGTATAGGTTAGGGTGACCAGACGTCTGAATTTTGGCGAGACAGTCCCGCTTTTCAACAATTTGTCCCGCATCCAGCGGCATTTTAAAAAAGTCCCAATTTTTGGAAAGAATGCACGAATAGGCAGGAGAACAAGAAGGGAATATACGGTTTTCAGCCGCCATATGGCTATTTCACCAGAATATGAGTTTTATATTATTTTTGTTAATTTTATAATGTTAAACTGTAATAAATAATTGCTGAGAAGTGATTATCAGAACTGCTTATTAAAGTTTGCCTTGTTGTCAGGCCCTGCCTGCCCCATCCCCTGCGCTCCGCCTGGCTCCACCCCCCCATCACACCTTACAGATGTTAAAATCTGGTCACCCTAGTATAGGTTCATCATTTGTGATACATGTGCCATTCTGGAGGGGGAAGTTGATAGTGGGGGAGACTGAACATGAGTCTATGGGGTACTCTGTACCTTCCTTTAATAAATGTCTGAGTAACAAGTTTCTCTAACAGAAAAAAAAAAAACGGACAAATAGAAATGTAACCACAAATGTATTCCCAACTTAAATCCATGTGATATAAAAATTATTGCCCAACCTAACAGCTCAGGTACAGACTCTCAATTCTCACAGTAAATGCATCCAAAGGACATGAACTCTGCTCACCTGAAACTTGCATTTCATTTTCTACAAAAAAAAGAACTTTCTTGGTACTAGTTACCACATAGAACTGATTGTGAAACTCATTGGAATTCAATAAAAATCTAGAAGAGTTTAGTAAAAGCTTTATTTATTTTGCATAAGGAATGTCAAGCTTTAGAAGTAAATGTGATAAAGCTTTAATGTGTAGTAGTTAGGAAGTCTATATACTTGTTTCTTTTGCTAAAAGAAACATTTATATGCTAATGAATTCTACTGCAATAGAATTCAATGCTTTTTACATATCTAGCTATATTACAGAAGTGCCTATGGTTCTTGCACTAACCAATATCTCCAGGGCCAGACGATTCCTAGCATTGTTTTCAGAAAAATATTATTAGAAGTCTTGTGATTTAAAATATGATTAGGTTTTATGAATAATGATATTTTAGACTGAGTACTATTTAAAAGATCGGTAAGTATCAGATAGATATATACACGCCACATATACCCATATATGGATAATATAAAATGTTTTCTATTCCTCATAGGAAATCTTTACTATAAATACTTACTATTAATTTCTTAATGATTTAGAAACTGATACAAAGACATTAAGTAACTTGTTAGCAACTCATAGCTATAAATGGTGTAGGAAGAATTGCTGGATAAAATATAGGACCCCTCAGATAAATTTGAACTGAAACAATATTTTTTTTCTTACATTTATGCTCTGAATTTCTCATTGGATATTATTAAGCCTAAAAATATTCACTGATTATCTAGAATTCATATGTACTTAGGCATTCTCTATTTTTATTTGCTAAATCTAGAATTGGAGGTGGACAAGATTTCTATCTGGCCCCAGAGTGTCTACTCTTTCCAATTAGCTTGAACCATCACTCTCTATAACAAATAAGAAGCTTGATATAAAAAATTGAATCTATTGCGACAAAGATCACTTGAAAACAACAGATACTGCATAAAAATTTTCATTTGCACATTGATTGTCTTTGTCATCCTGGTTATAATCTCTACCATACATTAAGAGCTGCCTACGTACCAGGCACTAAGCTTATTGCTCTGTATGCATTAATTCGTTTATTTAACAGTGAGATTCTGAGAGATTAAGATGTTCTTCCAATGCCATACAGTTAGGGAGTAGTTTAACCACAGAGCAGGTGCTCTAACAATGATACTGAATTGCAGTTTGTACTAGGTTAGCCAGTGATTCTCAAACTTTTCATGCATCAGAATCACCCAATCAAGGACTTGTTGAAATAGAGTGGTAGGCCTCACCGTAGTACTCACCCAGAGTTTCTGATTCAGTTGTCTCAGAGTGGGGCTCAGAAATTTATATCTTTAGGAAGTTTCTAGATAATTCTCAAGCTGCTTGTCTGGGATTACACTCTGAGAACCATTCACTGCCAGCAATTCTGTTTCAAAGTTTTTCTGTTAAATCTCCAAATTTCAGTGAAATGAAGGTTAAAAAGGAGAAATTGTGAGAAGACAATAAATAAATAGTGCCTCCTAGAAGGAGAAGCTGGTAAGGTGCATAGGTAAGAAGCTACATGCTTTCTGTCTACACGGCATTTTATGAGACTGTTTAAGCAGCACCCAGAAAGAGTAACTATGAAATTTAGACTTTTATGGTACAAAAGGATATAATTCAGGGATCAGGAAGGCATGAGTTCATCACTAACCTTGTTACAAATATAAGCTAGTTCTTGTTCTATAAAAGAACGTAGAATGACTCAAGCACTGTTCCCCCTCCCCCCCTTTGGCTTTTTTGAGATAACATTGTCCTCTTCCGGACCCTGCCAAGGTCCTGTCCCCCCCGACCCCGGGCTCCATGGTCTCCCACATCTTTCACAGGTCCCCTTGAGTGAGGCTACTCTGAGTGCTTCTGTTTCACAGATTTATCCTCAGTTACATGCGCTGAGGCTGACTTAGTTAGACCTGTGCTCGTCTGGAACCCACAACCTATGAGAGGACTGTCTGCAGGTCTCACACAGTGTCTGGCACTTAACGAGCAATAAATATCTACTGAATGAAATAGTAGATGAATCCCTTTCTACTTTGTCATCTATAATTATTTTTCTGCATTCTGTGAAATCTTGAGAACCTTTGCTCTGACAATGCCACATATTGCCTGAAGACAATATGACTCTGTGCTTGCATTTTGAGGAGCCATGTTATATATAAAGTTCTGATTTTTAAAAATGATTCAATTACTTCTCTGCATTAAAAAAAGGAAATATCAACTAGTAGTAGCTTGAACTGGAACCTCTCTATGTCTGTTAATTTTTCAATAACTTCACTAATCAAGGAGCATACACAAAGTTGTCTTCTAGAAATAAAGCATTTGAAAAATTCAAGTGACAAGAGGCAAGCAAAGGCTTCTGTGCATACTTGGTACAATGTTGTTGGAGTATGACCACTTGTAGAGTCTCTGTTATTTCACTCTTTACTTGAAGTTGTTACTTAATTGAAAAATTAAAAAAAATAGTCCTAAATAGGGAAATAAAATATACCAACTATCTCCCCATAAACAAACAAGAAACAATATTTATATGAAAGTGTTAGAGAATGCATTAAATTAAGGTACTTTTTTTTTTTTTTTTGCAGTTTTTGCCAGGGCCAGATTGAACCTGCCACCTCTGGTATATGGGGCCGGTGCCCTACTCCTTGAGCCACAGGCACCACCCGTAAGGTACTTTGTAGTAAGACAAACATGTAGCCCACAATAATGATTACAATCCTATGTTGTTTGTGTTATTCAATAACTCGTCATGTTTGGACAGGTCATTTTATGCTTAGGGTGTTATGCTTTTCTTTTTGACATCTAGTTTACTCTTTGTTGACACTACTTATACTCATAAAACCTTGAAGCTTGTGCGTCCAGGGTTGGGGAACCTCACCTGAAGCCCCGACATGGGCATCTAGGTCCATAAGAGGAGTCTTTTAACTAAATCCAAATATTACTGAACGAATTCTTTTTTTTATTAATACACTTCACTATTATTTGTCTCTTAGATTTTTATCTTATTTTAAAAATGAATGCAGCCCCCACCTGACCACCACGTGAGGCTGGTTGGTGAGCGTTTATGGGTCAAGTCCACCAGTTGGTTATCAGTTTTTGACAATGGTACAATGCGTTTCTGTTTGAAATGGAATTTGGGGTTAGTTTTGCAGCTTCACAGTATTTTTTAATTCTGTCTGATTAACAGTACATCATGTCAAAGAAGACTAAGAGAATGCTGAGGGAAGAAAACACATTTTTAAAGAGGATAGAGAATTGCAGTATTATCTTGTTTCTGCTAAAGAAAAAATGATTTGTTTGTTTTGTGATACTGCAAATCAACATTAAGGAAATTCAATGCTCATCACCATTATAATAATCACAAGGATTGTGAATCTTCTATATTAGAGGGAGAGGAATGAAGATTATATTGTAGAAATTAAAAAAATGAAAAGCAAAAGCAAAGATGATTCTTTCACTACAGCAATAAGCCCTAGAAAGAATGCCACTGAAGCTACTTATAAAGCAACTTAGATACTCAGGATAGGGAGAGGGACGCATTCTATGATACAGAAATTGTGAACAAATGCATCATTGAAGTTGTAGGTTTAGATTTTGATAGTGTCTCAAAGTACAAATAACTTCCTCTTTCAGGGAGACCTTAACTGATTGGCAGCATAAACTATGCTTCAAATTAACAGAAAAAGTCACACAATACTTCAAAAGGGAAATACATATTAATCAATCATTTTGGATAAATCAACTGGTACTGCTCACTCAGCCCAAGTTTTATACTTCATTTGGGTCATACATAACAGGAAATTCTCTTTTCTACAAAGAGTTACTCACATTGGACATTCTTGTGAATAGAACAAAGGCAATAAATATCTTCACCAACTTACAAGAAGTTGGACTTGAACATGGTAGATTTAGTGAGTGCACGTACAGACGGTGCACCCTCCATGCCAGGAAAACATGAAGAGCTTATTGCACATATTAAAAAAAAAGGATTGATATGTCCAGATGCTCTCATTTTATTATATTTTGCGCTGGCAAAATTTCTGTGCTAAAGCTGTCTTTTCAAATGACAGCTTGCAACAAGTTATAAGTATTGTTAATTGTATCAGTGCAAATGCAGCATGGCAGAGTCAGTTTCATAACATGAGAAAATTGAATGGTGAAGTATTCATTGTGGATTTCCCGCAGCATTTAAAGTGCATTGGCTATGGCAGGGGCAGGTGTTAGTCGAAATGTTATTTCTGCTAAACAAACTGTTTATGAGGAACATAATCAGCAATATGGATTATATGTAGCACAGAATGCAGCGTTCCTGTGTGATATCATGTCAAATCAAAATACTTAAATATTTCTTTGCAAGACAAAACTAAGTCTATGTATGATATGTGGCAAAAAAAAAAAATGATGCATCTTGAAAAAAGCTATCTCTTTTCAAAACATTTCTTCTTTAAAAGGAAATTTTGGATGAACATTTTCCACAGTTAGCAAAGGTCACTGATGAGCAGGATGATACATGCAAGTCATTTGAAGAATAAGCGGCTGTTACAGACCTGTTAGCTGGAGACTAGAGGGAAGGTTTCCTGGCTCTGAGAATCATGACCTCATACTCATGTTAGCACTGCAGCCTCACCTGGTTGATACCTCCAAAGAACTACAGCTGGAAGTGACCAAGCTACCAATGGATGGCATTTTAAAGTCATTGTTTGATGACAAAAGATCCAATTGCAATGTGGAAAGATGAAGTAGAATACCCAGGCCTTTGGCAGCATGCCCCCAAAATGCTTCCTTGTTTTTCTACCACTCATTACTGTGAATTCTCCCACCTAACCCAAATCAAGATGCCTTTAAGGTCACAGATGGCTGATACCCATCCTGAAGATAACTGAGACTGTGGCCCTCCGTGCTACAACCAGAAATTCAAATGCTTTCCAACAAACAGCAGACACAACAAAGTTAGTAAAAGGTTAATGTTAAAATTAACATTTCATTTTTTGAAATTAAGTACAAAGTAGTTCGATGTGTACAAAGTAATGCACATTTTAAGTACAATTGAAGTTTTTTACATGCAGCCTTATTTGATTGAAGCTAGATTAATAGAGTTTTCCAGCATACAAAGGTTCCCACCCCTGTTCTATAGAAACTGCATTTTGTGTAATACTTATAATTCAGAGTCCCAGGAGACACACCCCTCTGGCAGAGATGTTCATGTCCTAATCCCTGCAAGCTGGGAGTATGTTACCCTACATGGACCTGTGATAAAGTTTAGAATTTTGACCTGCAGAGATTATCTTGGATTACCTGAGCAGGCCCAAAGGAGGGTCCTTAGAAAATGGAGGCCAAGGGTCAGCATCTGAGAAGGCGATGTGATGACAGGAGCCGAGGGCCCAGAGACATGAGGAGGGGCCAAGAGCTGCGCACTGGCGGGACCGACGGAAGCCAGTGGGGACAGAGGCCTGGACTCTACTGCTAGCAGCCAGAAGGACGTAGCCCTAACGTTCGGTTTAGACATCTGACCTCCAAAAATGTAAAATAATAAATACTGCTTGTCTAAGATACTTGGTGTGTGGTAATTCGTTACAGCAGCAATAAAAAGGAAAGTAATACATATGAGAATGTACCTCTTGGATCCTTAACCTAGAAATCACGAGATTTGTGCTATTAGTTGTACAGCAGTAGCAGCCTTTGTTCTCAGGTTTTCAACGTTACAGAAACAGACACAAGCACTGCAGCACAGCAGCTGACCTGGCTGCTCTGCATCGCAGATGATGAAACGATGCGGACGTATCAGCAGGCACAGTGATGAGAGCTCATGTGGCCGTATCTAGGACATCAATAATTACATAGGAATTTACCTCCATTCCAGCATCTCCACTTCACCACCTACTTTAACTTGAATCATAATGGGTATTTCTAAATTCGCTTTTACCATCGCTTAATCTAATCTCTATCCTCATGACTGTGTGTGCTATATATCTTTATTGTGCTTGATCTCTATTTAAAATTCTCCTAGATCTCCCCTTTATTTGGAAAACCATTAATAAGGTGCACTATTGTTCCCAAAGTTATTTGCATGGTCTTTATGACTTAACATGATCTGATCAGGGCCTTTCTAATCCATCCTATTTCAAGCCCCTCATCCTTTACTGCACTTCCGCCTGTGTTTTTTTAGGCTATTTATCTGCCTGCGTAGGACTACTCTGCTGTCTGCGCACTAACCCACCCCAATCAAAAGGCAATGCCTTTTGAAATGCTTCAGGAAGAAGCATTTCATACTAGGCTAGTATTTCCATTCATAATCTTCAGAGCATCCAGAACTTTCTTTCACAAAATTTAACAAATCACAATTAGTAACTAATCATGCAATTAGTACTCATTATTTTTGTCTTCCCTGCTAGAACACGAGCTCTTTGTCCTCTGTAGGGCTCTGTCTCCTCCGTGTGTAGGCTAAGTGTTATACATGAGACATTCCCTTCATAATTTGTCTAATGTATCCATGCGTGAACAGGTTTTGAACCAGACACCCTACATTCACAGCCCCGTTCTACCCATCTGTAGCTTCTTTACTGTATTTACCTTATATTTCTTCTTAGTAAATTTCAGTCTTTAATATCTATAAAATGGGGGCAATGACATCTTCCTCAGGCAGGTTTTGTGTTGGGCATAATATAAGGAAAATGTCTGGTACGGAATAAGTACTTGATAGACAGTGTTTCCTATAATTAATCCTCATTCTTGATTATCTTAATCCACAAGCATCCTCAACTCTGCTTCTCTAAGTGTGGACTGCAATCCCTGGGAGCCTGTTAAAAATTCAGATTCTCTGGGCCCACCCCAGACCTACTGAATCAGAATCTGATTTTAAACAAGATTCCTCAGCGATTCCTTTGTAAAATGTGAGACTCACTTCATCTAGATTTTCACTTGTTGCACAATTTGGAGGGATAGCTTAACATTTTTTTTTAATTTACCGTCTGATATAATTTGATTAAATGGAAGAAAGGAGCCTGAGATTTTTTATATTATTAACTTTGTCTCCAACCAATCATTCTTTTTAAAAAAGCACCTCCTTTTGTAATTGATCTTTTGCACAATAGCAAGATAGCTTGCAGGCCCAGAGGTGGCTTCCTGGTTGAGGAACATTAACTTTCTAAGAAATATTTGTACTTACCTTTACTGGAAAGAAATGAAAGCCTTTCAGTGCAGTATGTATGTGAGAGTAACATCAGGGAATGCAGCTCAAGCAAACTGTATCAGCAGCTGAGACTCTCATGGGACCAGAGCCCAAATCAACAGTGCAGGTGGCACAATCACTGCTTAACAAATTGTATCCAAGTTTCCCTGAGATGAAATCACCAGATTTTATTGTTGTGATAGAAACAATGTTGAGAAGAAATGAGCCCCAAGTGTCTGGAGATTAAGGGAGATTGTCAGAGAAATCTAGTGGTGTGTAGGGACGGGAGCATTTTTTCTTATTATTCAGCTAAGTGTCACATAGTAATTTCTGTCTGATTTCATCTCAAAGGCTCTGGTCTGCGTCCTGCCTTGCTTAGCATCCCCACAGAGCTGAGCCAAGAACTAAAGTCCCTTGAAGTTAATGGGAGCTCTGCACTCAGATCAGCCCTATAGGATTCATCTAGCAAAGCAATAAACAGGCCCTTTATTTATATTGGTGTTTATGTAATCACAGGGGAAACAACTATTACTCAGCAGGAGGCTCTTACAGCCAGGGAGATTTGCAGTTATAAGTCAATGTTAGTCTCTCTCTCTCTCTCTCTCTCTTTCTCAGTGTTGGCAACATATTCTTAGAATAAGAATGCCTACCCTAACTGAAAATGAAAGAGCACTAGACAAATAGTACACGGTCAAGGCACTTTCATTCTAGCCTCCATCCTAATACTTAATTACTGTGTATTCTTGGGGAAAACACCTTTGCTTTCTGGGCTTTCAGGAAACTAGATTACATAATCTCTAAATTCCTCCTCAGAGGATAATTTCTGATTCAAATTATTAATTTAACAAAAAGCTCCTTTACAAAGAAAGAAAAGATATCAAGAGAAGTTTTCTTACTACTAATATAATTAAAGATGGGGCATGTGGGGTTCCATGAAACATACACAGTTACGTGTGTCTGCTCACACTCACAGAGAAAGTCCATGGAGTTTGTGACTGAATGGGCCTATGATCACAAAACAGCAGGAACACGTGATAGGGGCACAGTTAAGAGTCAAGAGCAACTATTTGAAATGAAGCTTAGTATTAGCTATGAAGAGTTGTCTTTATTTCCTAGGTTAAATATATTTCTAAAATGTTTATAGTGATTAACTTTGCTAACACCAAAAACACATACCATATACCCTCATATGCCTGGGATAATTTATCCTGTGTTTGGCTAATCTTGTGAATTGCTTTTTATAATTCAATTATTAAAAAAAATTTAAGCCAGTTTTAAAAATCCCGCTCTGGAGTAAACTCAGGAGTCATAGAAAATTAGAGAAATACCAAAGGCACAATTGTCTTGTACAAGACAAAGCTATGTAAGTTAGTAAGGATAGCACTGCTGTTCTGAAAAAGCATAATTTTAAAGGTGTAATTTTATATAACTCTAGGATTCTGACAACTGCTTTAGATTTATTTCTTTCATATTGTTCTGAAATTGAATTCTATCAAATGCTGTACATATCCTTGAAGAAAATGTAATTTGCCACAGCAAAGTCTTTTTTGTCTGCCCTATCATTTGAGGGGGAATATCTGACTGCAAACATGTCTGTGCAAGTTGATTTGCTTTCCATATATCTTTCTAGATACTATTATATTATCTGCAATTAGATTCAACTCTGCGAGTTGAATTTCTGGGTCACATAATTATTTTGAAGGTGTTATGCACATTTCAGATGAAAATTTTGCGAATGAAGTGATGTTGGCACTCTGTAAAGTTCTCTCCTTCTAGGCTTGTTGTTTTCATCTACATTTTACTTGGGTGACAAGTAGAGTGATTTTGTGCTTTCAATAAACATTGCCTTGTGATTTTATTTTTAAAACTGCATCTTTGATCAAGATGAAACAGATGGAAGCTCCATTGCTCAAACAAACAGCTGTACTTTTCTTCGGGGCACAAACCCAGAAAAATAATCTTGAGAAGAGCTTAAGAAAAATCTTAATCTTCTTTCCAGCCATGCAATCACTTTCACAGATTTAATTTAGAAAATAAAATAGTGGCTTTGTTCATATCTGCTCCTGTCTACTTCTACTCTAATTTCTTCTAGTGCAAAAGCAAGCCATCACTGTCTGTCAGCTCCAAGTAGGGGTTTCAGCACAGCTGCTGAAACACAGAGTTCCGTAGTTGTTTTTGGGATTTGCATCCCAGTTCCCCCATCAGTTTTAACACAGTACATCGGAGCCAGTCTTCTAACTTTTGTCAGCCTATGAACTTGACTATTCCCTGGGAGAGACAACACGAGTGAGGGATGGGTCCCTGGAACCAGATGTTTCAATCTAAGAACTGCACACTTTTCTTTAAAAAGTGCTTTTTATATTTCAGAGATGAGGGCAAAATAGCCTATACAGCCTCTGAGGAGCCAGCAGAGAAGCCCACCACTGTCTGCGGATACACATCGACGTGCTCTGTATCCCACTCTTACTCGTCATCTGCTGAATCAGGTTCAAAGTCTGCTCATTTCTTTGGGAACAAGGAAGACGATTAGAATTATTCTTAGCTGGTTCAATATTAAATGTAGGCTTTACCAATAATTTCTCTCTGGCTGATAGTGAAAGTTGCTTGGCATGTCCCCCAGCCTGTATAGTTATCTACAAATAATAAAGCTGTGTGCCGGTGTGGTCAGAAGCAGCATGATATCTGAGCCTTCCCCAGACAGCAGAGACAGCTCCCAGGGGAGAGCTTTTCTGCTGTAAGAAATGAAGCAGTTAGAGGCACAGCAGTGCAACTTTGGGCTGCCAATATGCCCAACTGGAAATATATAAGATTTGCTTTTGTACATAAAGTATATGCAAAGTACATCCTTGTCCTCTTCATAGGAATCAGCTGTTAGGTTAAAGATCTTGGTAACTGGCTCGGTGCCTGTGGCTCAATCGGCTAAGGCACCAGCCACGTACACCCAAGGTGGTGGGTTCAAATCCCCAGCCCGGGCCTGCCAAACAACAATGATGGCTGCAACCACAAAATGCCCGGGCATTGTGGCGGACACCTGTGGTCCCAGCTACTTGGGAGGCGGAGGTAGGAGACTCGCTTGAGCCCAGGAATTGGAGGTTGCTGTGAGCTGTGATGCCATGGCACTCTACCCAAGGGGATCGCTTGAGGCTCTGTCT
>CAUYQV010078045.1:0-15760 GCA_963574575.1 Galagoides demidoff
TGACCACCAATCAAAATTGTACCCCACCCCTCTCCACCCTTCTTGCTTTCTGTACCCTATAAAACTTTACAACCCCCTAGGTTCGAGGCCTTCCTTGGTATGTTTGCCAGGAGGGTCCAGACCCGGGTTTGCTAAATAAAACTTGCCTTTTGCTTTTACATCGGAGTTGTCTCAGCTCAAGTCTCTTCATGGGCTCGGGGACTTTGGGAAATTCTGGGCACTACAGAAGGTCTTTGGTAATTATTAAAAATATTTATTATTCAAGGAAGTGTTCTAAGTAAATGTAGCCTTTCATAAAAGTTAAGAAAAATAAATATCGACCTTCAAAACTAATACCTAGAAAAGTATAAAAGTGAAATGAAATTCTGGCTATGGCCAAGTAAATAGACAAATCTTCTCTTAAAACCTAAATACAACTGACAAAAGGAACACTTTCTCAAAATTGTACAATAATCAGGGAAGTATTTTGGTTTGAAAACTGATGAACTTACAGTAAGCAGTGGGAAACTGTAGCACGCCAGACTAGGGCTAGTAGCATACCTCCCCCAAGCGTGTCTGGTCTGAAGATTCTGCAAGTAGGACAGGCCATAAGGATCTCTACCATGGTTGAAGAAGGCTTATGCAATTAGAAGATGAGTGATGGTCACTTCCAGAGGCACTGTCAGTGTAAATGACTTATCAAAAACTGGCTAGGAAGGAAGGACAAATGTTACAACCACACCAGCCTGAAACAAATACTTAGTTGGGGCAAGCATATTCCTGGATAAGATTATGTATATCCATAGTGTATATCCTAAAGCTGCATACATGAGGATAGGAAAATAGAAAGAGTCTAGCAAAGATTAAACTCCAGGGAATAACTGAAAATAACCAAATTTAAAAAATAATATCCCAAATCTTCAATTCCTACACAAAATTAAAGACAAGCAAAGAAACAAAAAGTGTGACTCACACATGTACAAACATAACATAATCAATAAAAACTATCTCTGAGTGTCCAGAAGGTATATTTCAGGCAAAGATTTAAAAGGACCTATTAAAAACATGTTCAAAAAGCTAAAAATATATCTTTAAGAATTAAAGTATGGCAAATACAAAAAAAAGTAGAGTTTCTAAAGAAAGATATAGAAAGTATTAAAAAAAAGAAAGAAATGGGAATCCACTGTGAAAGAATACAATTATTACAACAACCAACTGAAGAAATCAGTGGAAAAGATAAACAGTGGAAATAAGATGACAGAAGAACAAACAGTATGCCTGAAGACAGAAAATATAATTATACAATCTAAAGAAAGAAGAAAACCTTTTGAAGAAAAATTAACTAAGTCTGTCTGGTACATCAAATTAACCACCAAATCTGTAATAGGACTAACCCCAGAGAGAGGAGAGAGAATGAAAAGGAAAAGATATAATGACTCAAAACTTCTCAAAATTAGTGAAAACCACAAATCTACAAATACAGAATCCCTAATAAGCTTCATGGAAGATAAATGTGGAGAAATGCACATAGACAATTCATAAAGCAAACTTTTGAAAGATAAAAATAAATAGAAAATTCTTAAAGCAATGAAAGAAACATAACATGCAAAGTAACCCCAGTAAGATTAATAGCTGACTCCTCATTGGTGCCAATGGAGGATAGGAGTGGGACAATATATTCAGAGTGCTGAAAGGAAGCACTGTCAACATTCCATATCCACCTAATTATCCTTTTTAAATGGAAGAAAAAATAAAGTATTCCAAAGAAATACTGAAAAATTTCATTGCTAGTAGGCATGCCTTGCAAGAAATATCAAAGTCCTTCAAGCTTAAAGAACATCGTACCAAGTGGTAACTCCAATCAACAGTATGATATGAAGAGCACTAGGAAAGGTAAACATTTGGGTACAGACTATATATTTTTTCTCACCTTTTACTTTTCTCTAAAAGGTATAAGATTATATGAAATAATTATAATACTATATTCTTGTATGACTTGATAAGCTGGAACTTCTGACTGGACTGTTAATAACAAATTGTGATAGACTCAGTGGCTAAAAAAAACAAACATTTTTTTCCCCATAGTTCTGGAGGTTAGAAAGTTCAAGATCAAAAAGACAGCAGATCTAGTATCTGGTGAGGACCTGTATTAAGGTCTGGTTGTGTTCCCCAAAATCCATTTATTAAAAACTTAATGCCCAGTACAACAGTGTTAGGAGGTGGAGCCTTCAAGTAGGTGTTTACATCATGAAGACACCATGCACATAAATAGATCAATGCCATTATACAAGGAACTTGCAAAAATGATTTCTCTCTCTTATCTACTCTTCTGCCATGTGGAGATAAGGACCTTTTTTGGTCCTTCCAACTTCCAGCATGCAAGGATGTAGCAAGAAAGCCCTACTGAGATCCTGGGACTTTGATCTTGACATTCCAAATAACCATAACTGTGGGTGAATAAATTTATGTATTTTGTAAATGATCCAATCTTTGATAATCTGTTATAGGAGCACAAAACAGACCAAGATAGATACTTCCTGGTTTTCAGATAGCTGTCTTCTTTCTTACACTGTCCTTACATGGTAGAGAACAGAGAGAGACAATAAAGCTCTCTGATTTAAAAGATAACTATATAAAGCAAAAATTATAAATTTATGGTAATGAGGCTACAATGTACGAAGATACAAGATGTATACAATAACAGCACAAATAAGGCAGAGAATCAAACCTATATAGGAACAAAGTTTTTGTATACTCTCGAAATTTAAATTAAGGCAATTTTAATTTGAATTTAACTTTTATAAATTAACATGTTAATTTTAATTCCCCAAGCTACCATTAGAAAAAAACTCAAAAACACAGTGAAAGAAATAAAAAAGGAATTGAATAATATACTAGAAAATATCTAGTATTATAATAGCAGTAAAGAAATAGAGAAATAAAAAACACATGTTATATAAAAGACAAATAACAAAATAGTAGATATAAATCCTACTTTATCAGTCATTAAATTAAATGTAAATGCATTAAACACCTTAGGTTAAAGGCAGAGATAGTAAAATGGGTTCAAAAAAATACCAAACATTTTAGATTCAAAGACACAAATAGTCTTCAAGAAAAATAATGGAAAGAAGATATATCACACAAACAGTAGCCAAAAAAGACTATAATGGCTGTACAGCAGTCCCCCATTTTTTATGAATTTTCTTCCCACAGTTTCAGTTATCTGCAGTCAACTATGGTCCAAAACTAGATGAGCGCAGTCAGTATAATAATATGTTTTGACAGAGAGACCACGTTCAATTTTATTATAGTATATTGTCATAATTTTCGATTTTATTATTGGTTATTGGTGTTAATCTCTTACTGTGTCTACCTCATAAATTAAATTTTATCATAGGTATGTATGTACAGGAAAAAAGCCTGGTATTAAATATATGTAGGGTTTAGTCATACTCAAATTTCAGACATCTACCAATGGTCTTGGAACATATCCCCTATGAATAAGTGAGGACTATTGTGCTAATATCAAATAAAATAGACTTTAAGACAAAAATTGTTGCTAGAGGAAGAAAAGGACATTAATAATGAAAAAAAAAAGTCCATCTGTCAGGAATATACAACTTAAAATACAGATAGTGCCAAAAAAATGTGCACACATTTAAAGAAAGAAAAAAATATATTAAAATTATAATACTCAGTATATACTAACAACAAAAGATGAGCACCTCTTGTAGTTGCAGAAGTAAAACTTGAATTGAGGATTATAAATTTAATATTTTTTTTCCTTTCATAAAATGTGTATACATTTTTGGCATCCTCTGTATATGCACATATCAAGAAAGTCCCACAGTATGTGTACATAAAGGAAAAACTGTCAGATGTAAGCTCTTTACATATATTGTGTTTAATTCTTTTAACAAACTTGAAAAGTACATTTTATTTTTATCTCAAGTGCTTTGCTAATGTCCTAATTGCACTAAATCTTCTAATTCAATGACCTTCTTGTATCTGAGGTCTACGTCTCTAACAAGACCAGTGAAATTTTCCTCCATTACTCCCTCAAATAGGTTTTCCATGCTTTTTGTTTTTTCTTTCCCCAACCCCCTGGGATATCTGTGATTCTTATGTTTGGGTGTTCCACATAATCCCATATTTCTTAGAGACATTCTTCATTTCTCTTAGGTTTTGTTTATGTTGTTGTTGTTTGTTTAATATTTGTTTAACTTGGTTAGTTCAAAAGACTTTTCAATCTCTGAATTTCCTTCTTCTACTTGGTCTAGTCTGCTGTTAAAATACTCCACTGTATGAGATGGAAAAAAAAATACTCCACTGTATCTTGCCATTCCCTAAATTTCACCCTTATTTCCATAAGTTTTGGGATTTTTTAAAATATCTTTTCTGTGAATTTTTCATGTTCAAGATTTTTTAAAATATCTTTTCAGTGAATGTTTCATTTATTTCTGATTTTTTTTTTTTGAGGGGAGCTTCTTTATGTTGGCTTTTAACTTTCTTATTTGTCCCATGTAGCTTATTCGTGATTCATGTTTTAAATTTTATACAGAACATTTCAAGAATTTGTTTTGGTTGGAGTTTGTTGCTAGAGAGCTATTGTGACCCTCTGAAGGTATTGAAATAGCCTACTTTTTCATATTGCCAGAGGTTTTATGCTGGTTCCTCATCTGGAACCTCTTCTCTCAACTCTAAACAGATAGCTTTGCAGATCTATGGACCTATTCTCCTGAGAACTCTGCTGTTCAGTGTAAAGGAGAGGTATGCTGCCTTTTAGCTCATACAGATAGGTTTCCACTGTGGGGTTTCAATTTGGGTCAGGTGAACTTCAGAACCCCAAGAAAATGTTCAAATGCCAGTGGTGGTGGACTACATTCAGAAATCCCCAGTTCACAGGATCCTGAGTGGCATGCTTGAATCGTGAGGGAACCAGATTGAGGCTGAGCTGGAAAATTCACTCTCAGGCTCCCCTGGGTTTAGGAATTGGCTGTGACAATTAGGAGAGGGGAACTCTCCTGCTCATATAAATTTTCAGGCAGGGAAAAGGCAGATCCTCTGTAAGCCAGGTGTTATTGATATTTGCAGAGATAGGCAGCTGTGGGACACACAAGCTGCTCATATCTCCCTCTCTCAGCAATGACAGTGATATTTCTGTCCATTGAGGGCACAAAAGCACCCAGATTCAAAGCTCCCACCTTGACTCAGCTACAGCAGAGGTGGCAAGCAGTTCAACCCACAGCATGCAAGACTACAAGACTGGCTGTGGAAGAAGTGTGGTTGTGTCAGAGACTTACTTATAGGGAGAATACGTTCCTCACAGAAGAGGCAAACAGCTAGAAGCTCTCAGAGAGGATTTCTAGCCCCACTCTTTTTCAAAGGAGGTAGTAGCTTTTATCCTTGGGGAGACATGAAAGTGCTCCCTGCTTCTTTTTAGAGAAAAGGGAATGAGCCACAATCTCTGTAGAAGCAGGGACATGATGGGTGCTCTGTAAGAGGTAGAGCAGCTGCTTCCAAGTGCTCTGGCTTAATTTTCCTCTGAGACCCTTGTCAGTCTTGGCTAGAAGTGGCTAGGCTGGTTGTGATAGGTGATCTGTCAGAGGAAGGGAAGCCACTTGGTGCTCTGACTTCACAATCCCCTATGGGACCCTCACCAGTCCTGGAAGTAGAGAGTTTGGGTATAATAGGTACTCTGTCAGAAGTGACAATTTGTAACTTAGACAAAAATTTGTTCTTCCATCCCTTCTGCCAAGTGAGCACACCTAGACAGCTTCCTATTAGAAACTGGCCTTCACCAAACACCAAACCTGCTAGCACCTCAGTCTTGGAATTCCCAGCCTCTCAAACTATGAAAAATAAATTTCTGTCATTTATAAATTACCAAGTCTCAGATATTTTTTATACCTGCCCCAAACTAAGATAAATCTCAAGAAATAATGGAGAGCAAGACAAAAGAAGTAATCAGAATTTCAAGAAGAAAGTGTCTTGGCTCACCATTCTCCCAACTAGTATAATACTTCCTATGGCACGTCAAACATAGTCATCCAATATTTCATAGTAAGTTCTTGATTTGTTCATTCAATTAATTCTTTAATTTGATCAAAACACAATAATTTATTCACCAATTGATCCTCAGTGCCTCTGCTTGCTTGTCATCAATACTTGAGATATATTCATTCCTGGACAGCTGTGTTCATTAGACAAGTTTTATTTATACACAGGTCATTACAAAAGTTTTGAGATACACAAAAAGCAGGAAATGTAAAATCCATGTGGACAGAAACACATGAAGCCCTCCCAGTAACACCGATAAGCCAACCAAGTTGAAGCTTACAGGGATGAATCAGAAAGGACACTGTTAACTATATTTCTTGGAATTGAAATAATGGACCATAACACAGACTGTCTCAAACTTTTATAGTGATTCATGTATTATTTAATTATGTTGAACTGAACTTTGCATCTACCCATTGATTTGAATTAGGCCTTTTGAATTCATTATAAATAAAGTAGAAAAATGGTTAGCACTTCTTCTACATGCTAGAACTCTAAATATTCAATGACAGCCATCATATTCAAGTGAAGTTTCTCTTCAGAATGAACATTTCCAACTCTCAATTACTCTACAAATGCTCTGGTCTCTGATGACCCTCTTCTGGATTAATATTCTGGTTTATCAGTATATGGTATAAGAAGTATGCTTACCTCAGGTTCAACCAACATAATATCCTAATCCTTGTTTTGCCAAGAAGATATCCATTGATGGCTCTTTACATTCCAATTTCAGAGTTTTGATGACGAAAAAGCTTTTGATAATATCCAGCATCCCTTCATGATCACAATACTTAAGAAAATTGGTATAGAAGGGACATTTCTTAAGCTAATAGAGGACATCTATAGGAAACCCACAGCTAACGGGTTAAACTGAATGGAGTTAAACTGAAATCATTTCCACTCAGATCAGGAACTAGGCAATGTTGCCTATTGTCTCCATTGCTCTTTAACATTATAATGGAGGTTTTAGCCATTGCAATTAGGGAAGAAAGGGTGATTAAGGGCATCCATATAGGGTCAGAAGAGATCAAGGTTTAGCTTTTTGCAGATGATATGATTGTATATCTGGAAAACACCAGGGATTCAACCATAAAACTCTTAGAAGATCAAGGAATACAGTAGCATCTCAGGTTACAAAATCAACACTCATAAATCGGTAACCTTTATATATACCAACAGCAGCCAAGCTCAAAAAACAGTCAAGGACTCTATTCCATTCACAGTAGTGCCAAAGAAGATGAAATATTTGGGAGTTTACCTAACAAAGAATGTGAAAGATCTCTATAAAGAGAACTATGAAACTCTAAGAAAAGAAACAGCTGAAAATGTTAACAAATAGAGAAATATACCATGCTCATGGCTAGGAAGAATCAACATTATTAAAATTTCCATATTACCCAAAGTAATATATAATTTTAATGCAATCCCCATTAAAACTCCACTGTCATATATTAAAGATCTTGAAAAAATAATACTTCGTTTAATATGGAATCCAAAAGTACCTCGAATAGCCAAGACATTACTCAGAAATAAAAACAAAGCAGGAGAAATCACACTACCAGACCTCAGATTATATTATAAATCGATAGTGATTAAAACAGCATGGTGCTGGCACAAAAACAGAGAGGTAGATGTATGGAATAGAATAGAAAGCCAACAGATGAATCCAGCTACCTACCATTAACCTGATCTCTGACAAGGCAATTAAAAACATTGAATGGGGAAAAGATTCCCTGTTTAACAAATGGTGCTGGGTGAACTAGCTGGCAACCTGTAGAAATCTGAAACTGGACCCATACCTTTCACCATTAACTAAGATAGATTCTCATTGGATTAAAGATTTAAACATAAGACATGAAAGCATAAAAATACTAGAAGAAAGTGTAGGGAAAACACTTGAAGAAACTAGCTTGGGCAAAAATTTTATGAGGAGGACTCCCCGGGCAATTGAAGCAACATCAAAAATACACTATTGGGAGCTGATAAAACTGAAAAGCTTCTGCACAGCCAAGAACACAGTAAGTAAACAAGCAGACAACCCTCAGAATGGGAGAAGATATTTGCAGTTTATACCTCGACAAAGTTTTAATAACCAGAATCCATAGAGAACTTAAACATATTAGCAAGAAAAAAAACAAGTGATCCCATCTCAGAGTGAGCAAAGGACTTGAAGAGGAATTTCACTAAAGAAGATAGGCATATGGCCTATAGATATATGAAAAAAATGCTCACCACCCTTAATCATTAGAGAAAGCAAATTAAAATTACTTTGAGATATCACCTAACTCCAGTAAGATTAGCCCATATCACAAAATCCCAAAACCAGAGTTGCTGGTGTGGATGTGGAGAAAGGAGAACACTTCTACACTGCTGGTGGGAATGTAAACTAATACATTCCTTTTGGAAAGACATCTGGAGAACACTGGGAACTAAAAATTGACCTGCCATTTGATCCTACAATTCCTTTATTAGGTATATATCCAGAAGACCACAGGGACTGCTTACTCCACTCCACTCAAGGCAGCTGGGGTGTCCAGGTCCTCCTATTTCTACCTCTGAGTCCTGTCCCCATTCTGCCTGGTGCAGAAGTGAGTCCTGAGCAACAGCCCCCTGCCGAGGCCGGAGTGGCAAGTTCTCTGAGAAGCCTCTGCACAGTGCAGGCCACTGAACCACTGAGAGGAAGCAGTGGTGCTGCAATTCTAGCTGCAGTATGGGCAGGTGCAGACTCTCCTCATAGAGGAGACATTACCCCAGACCTGGAGGGCCCTTGCCTGGTTTCTGTGCCCAGGAGCCCCAGGAGACCCTCTGAACTTGTTTGAGTGGGTGTTGCTCGCCCTGCCTGAGTGAGTTTAACTGGAACTCTCAGTCAAAACTGTCTGTGAATACTTGTTCTCCAGCCACCACTGTCTGGGACTCAGGCTTACTACTTATTCAATGTTGTGCTGGTGGCATTGAGTGGATTCCCTTCCACCAGCTATCACCATGGGGTATGGGGTGGTAGGGGGAGTTGCACCCGCTCCCATTTTAATGAAGCAGAGGTTCTAGCAAAATACTCTGACTCATATGAATTGTGTAGAGGACAGGTTGGCAGTCAGACAGAACCAGGTTGCAGTATCTCACCAAGTAGGCCCTCACAAACTCTCACTGCAGCCCTGAAAGAGAGCTTCACAAGGCTGTAGGGAAAGGGCTATAAGCACAAGCTTCAGTTCATCAGGGGAGGGATAGTTAGCTCTAATTCTTGAGGCCTTCTGATCTGGTCTCACTCAGCCAGTTTTAGTTGCCAAATAGATCTTATGCTGTTTCCTAAGGGCCCCCAATTAGATTATCTCTCAATAACTATTCAGGGCCAACCTATCATTTCAACTAAAAAAGTATAATATTTTTAAAAAGCTGAACATACTCATGGAAAAGAACCAGCAGAAGAATTCTGACAACATAAAAAATCAGAGCAGATCAACTCCCCCAAGAGATTACAAGGGAAATACAGGACAAAATACCCTCCATAGAGAAATTGATGAAACGTCAGAAATAGAATTCAGAATATGAATGGCCAATAAGATGATTGGAATAGAGGAGACGATGGAAATAGAAATCCAAAAAATAGTCCAAAAGTTTTCTCAAGAAATTAATGAATTTAAAAACAAAGTCAATATATGGACATAATAAGGAATGATATAGCAGAGCTTAAGGAATTGAAGGAGGCATTCAAGGAGCTTCAAAACACAGTAGAGATCCTCAGTAATAGAGTACAACATGGAGAAGAAAGAATTTTAGAAATTGAAGGAAAGACTTTTAAACTACCCCAATCAAAGAGCCAGAAAAATGGAGGAAAAACCCCAGAATATTCCCTGTTATGAGATTATTCCAAAATATCCAAATTACAGGAATTCCTGAAGGAAAAGAGGATAATCCTAAAGGCACTGACATTCTACTTCAAGACACTATAGTGGAGAATCTCCAAGGCATTGCAAGAGACCCAGAAATCCAGATAGTAGATAGTTTCAGAACCCCAATATGACTCAATCCAAACAAAACATCTCCTGGACACATTTGTAATTAACTTTGCCAAAGTTAATATGAAGAAGAACATCCTGAAAAGAATCGAGCAAAAGAACCAGTCTTACCTACAAAGGAAAAAATAGGAGAATGAACTCAGAGCTTTCAGCTGAAACATTTCAAGACAAAAGAGGATGGCCACAGGACTTTAACCTTCTTAAACAAAACAATTTTCAGCCCAGGATACCATATCCTGCTAAACTGAGTTTCATTTGTGATGGAGAAATCAAATATTCCACTGATATGCAAATGCTGAGGAAATTTGTCATACCTAGACCAGCTCCATAGGAAGTACTCAGACCCATTCTTCACTAAGCTGTGTAACTTTGGGCAGTTAATTAGCATCAGTGAAATTCAGCTTTCAGGTACTGAGTGAACCACCTGCATATGGTGTCTTTCACAGGGTGTCCCAAAGGTTGCCCCTAAAGTTGCCATACATCGGGAAAATGGGAAATTATAGCTAAATGTACCTTTACAAAATATTCATTACAAAACTTTACAAAATATTTACAAAATATTCTTTATGTGCTGGTTACATCTCTGTAGAATTTTATAATGAATATTTTATAAATAAAGTTACAATTATCTACAAGTTCCCATTTTCCCTATGTATGGTGACATCAAGAGTAACTTTTAGGATACTCTATATATGCATGGAAAACATCAGAAATTCAGGGAAGAGGAAATAGAATAACTAATCAGGCTTCCAGACCTAAGCCTCATATTCAATAGCGCTTACCAGAGAGTCCAGTTTTTGCCAGTCAGTGGTGTGAGGATAAAATAGGAATGAGTAAGGGGTAAAAAGTTTCTCATTTGTTTACCCAACCAGTAATAAGGTAGTACATAGTATCTCATTTAGCTTTTTTTTAAAATTAGGAATTTAGTACTCTCATCAAAAGAAAGAATACTGAATGATATAATTCAAGAACCAAATCTCAGTCTGGACTCCAAACCCCTGGAGGGCACTCTTCTTTGCTCTTACTTTTCATGAAAATGTTTAAGAAGCACTTGCAGAGAGTAGTAAATCTCATGTGTTAAACCTGTTAATTCTCTTCTTTGTAAAGAAAGTAAACTGCCCAACTCCTAACTTTCATGAAATAGTTATTCAACAAATATTTATTGAGTATAAATTGTGGATCAACATACTCTTATGACTATAACCAGTTTTTATCCTTCCATAAGTAGAGAAGATAAAACATTAATTGAATCACTTTAAGCATGATGACTGTTATAAAGTCAGTATATACTTATAATATAATAGAAACATATGGTTCCCAGGAGACTGGAAATAGGATCTTGAAGAGGTATTTGCACATCCATGTTCATAGCTATACTACTCACAAAGCCAAGAGGTGGAAGCAACCCAAATGCCCATTGACAGAAGAATGGATGAACAAAATGTGATGCATTCATACAGTGGAATACTATTCAGCTTTATAAAAGAAGAAAATGCTTTCACATACTATGACATGGATGTACTTTGAGGACATTATGCTAACTGCAATAGGAGACAAGTACAGTGGGCCAGGTGTAGTGGCTCATCCTATAATCCCAGAACTTTGGGAAGCTGAAGCAGAAAGAGTACTTGAGGCCAGGAATTTGAGACCAGCCCCAGCAACAGAGTGAGACACACATGCGCGCCCAACACCCATCTACAAAAAGTAAAAAGATTAGCCAGGCACAGTGACACACTTGTAGTCCCAGCTATTCAGAAGGCTGACAGAGGAGGATCATTTGAGTCCAGACATTTGAGGCTTCAGTGAGCTGTGATCACACCACTGCACTCTGGCCTGAGGGACAGAACAAGACACTGTCCCTAAAAAATAAATCTTTTAAAAAGGCAGATACTGTACGGTTCCACTTATCTGAGGTGACTAAAGTCAAATTCATAGAAACAGTAACATAGTGGTTACCATGGGCTGGGGGAAGAGGGATTGAAGAAAGAGAATTATTTAATAGGTACAGAGTTTTAGTTTTGCTTAATAAAAAAGTTCTGGAGATCTTTTTCACAAGATGATTATACTTAACACTACTAAACTGTACACTTAAAAACAAGATGGTAAATTTTATGTGTTTTTTACCACAATAAAAGATAAACTAAACCACCACTATTCACACTCACCAGAATGGCAAAATAAAAAAGGCTAACAATACTAAAAAAGAAAGAAAGAAAACGTTTCTGGTAGTTTATAATTTGAAGGACACGAGGATTGGAGATAATTATAAATACAGTGAAGAAAATATAACAACGATGTGGGAATAATTAATTCCATAGAGAGAGCACTCAAGCTTTAAAGGGTAGAAGAAGTTTCACAGATTGATAATGTTGGGCTTCAGGGAGGGCAGCATTCTAGGCAAAGAGGAAAATGTAAAAAAGCATAGAATGACCTAGAATGGCATAATAAAAAGTGACAATTTTTTGGTGTGGCTAAAGCACAGATATAGAAAAAAAAACGGTAATAGGTGAGATAGGAAAGAAATGTGTTAAAACATTTAGAATCATAGCAAATAGAGTGGAAGAATGACTGGCAGGGTGAGGTTACGAGTTGGCAGGGAGAGTCCATTATGAGACTATAAAAACATGAAAAAAAGCAATGGCAGTTTGAATGATAAGAGGATATTAACAGATACAGGAAATGTAACTGCTTTATCTTTTTGAATGAATCCAGAGGGCAGGACCTTTTGAACTACAAGTGACTGAAACTCAACTCAAGTTACCTTAGCAAAAACTGGAAACTCTCAGAAGCAAAATAAAAACTGAATTCCATGAATCAGCACAACTCTAAGGACTTACAGGATGACAGAGAGAATTTAAATGTTGCAGGCCTTCCTTCTCCCTCCCTCACCAATGTTTATTCACTTAATTCACTCCTACTGTAGATTTACTTACTCCACAGAGAGGAGAAACATGGTCACAGAAAGCTCAAAATTAAGAAAATACCTCTCTTCCTATATATTTTAAATTTAAAAAACATGATTTTTCTGCATACGGCTGTTCAATTTCTCTAGCACCATTTATTGAATAGGGATTGTTTTCCCTAGTGTATATTTTGGTCTCCTTTGTTAAAGATCAGTTTGCTTTATGTGGATGTTTTATATCTGAGTTTTCTATTCTAGTCCATTGATCTTTGTCTCTATTTTTGTGCCAGTACCATTCTGTTTTAGTTACTATATTCTGTAGTATAGTTTGAAGTCTAATAATGGGATACCTCCAGATATGTTCCTTTTGCTTAAGATTGCCTTGGCCTTTTAAGACCTTTTCTGGTTCCAAATAAAGTATAGAATTATTTTTTCTAGACCTGTGAACTATGACACTGGTATTTTGATGGGGATTGCATTGAATCTGTAAATCACTTTGAGTAGTGTGAAGGTTTTAACAATGCTGATTTTATCAATCCAAGAGCATGTTTACCCATTCGTTTGTATCCTTTGCAATTTCTTAGTGTTTCATAGTTCTATTTGTAGAGATCTTTCATCTCTTTGGTTAACTATAATTCTAAGTATTTTATTTTCTTTGTAGCTATCATGAATGTTATTGAGTCTTTTTTTTTCTTTTTTCTTTTTTAAGAGACAGTCTTACTTTGTCACTCTTGGTAGAGTGCTATGGTATCATAGCTCATAGCAACCTCCAGCTCTTGGGCTTAGGCAATTCTCTTGCCTCAGCCTCCCAAGTAGCTGGGACTACAGGCATCTGCCACAAAGCTGGCTATTTTGTTGTTGTTGTTGCAGTTTGGCTGGGACCGAGTTGGAGCCCACCACCCTTGGTATATGGGGCAGCACCCTACTCACTAAGCCACAGGTGCTGCCCAGTATTGAGTCTTTGATTTGACTCTCAGCTTGACTATTTTTGGTATATTGGAATTATACTGATTTGTATACATAGATTTGGTATCCTGAGACTTTACTGAATTTGTTTATTAATTCCATAAGACTTTTGAAATCTTTGGGGTTTTCTAGGTATAAGATCATATCTTCCACAAAAAGTGACATTTTGACCTCTTCTGATTTCGATACACTTAATTTCTTTCTCTTACCTGATGGCTCTGGCTAGGACTTCCAGGACTGTAGGAGACACCAACATCCGAGCAAGATGATCTGCAGCTGAGGTGTGGACCTCGGGCCATTCCTTGTGGAAGGAGAGCCCATGCCCTCAGCCCATAGTCATTGTTAATTTCTCCCCTCACCTGTATCATTCCCTTTCAATAAAAGGCTGGTGTGGCGGTTGCTCAGGGCTACCCGGAAAGTAAGGGCTAGCCCTCCTTCCACAAGCTTATACTTCTAATCCACCTCTCACCTGGTTCCTTCCTGTGCTAACCGAGACCAGGGCCATAGGAGCCCAATGGGTTGCGACATTTTGGCATAAGTTGACAGGATATAGCAGGACACAACAGGACACCAGGGACGTGGACCAAAGGAGACAACACCCAAATGTAGGTGAGGCCTTTGGTAGACAGTGGAAGGAAGTCCAAAGGGAAACTCCGCTCAGGGAAAGTGGGACCTTTAGTCAACTTAGAAATTAAGAAACCGCGCTCAGAATAAGTAAGGTGTCTGATAAAGTGAGCAAAGACATGGGTAACTTTCTGTTTGGGAAGTCGCAGGAAGTAGAAACTAAGGAGGACAGTGATGTTCAATTGGCATCTGAAAGCAAGGGTAAGGAGGTTCAGTGGGAAACTGGACCTAAGAAAAATTGGGAAGCGAGAGCATATGATATGAATGAGCAAGTAATCACTGCTATGACCACTATGACTGAACAAATTAAACAATTGGGAGATCAGATAAATAGTCTCACTGTCAGAAATGCTAACTCAGAGCACCCCGTTTTGCCCTCAGCACCTCCCTACATAAACGAACCACCTGTAACTTCTGTTATGCAGGCTGTATTAGAAGGGCGTAACACTGGTGACTTTGAGTGGGAAAACACTTTGGGGCTTTTTCCGGTTACAGTCACTGATATTCCTCTTGATCCGCAACACCCTCAAGGGGCCAGCGTTTTGACCACCATATGATCACCTTTTCAGTTCTTAAAGATTTGAAACAGGCCGTAGCACAGTATGGTATGCAGTCCCCATTTTCCAGAGGTCTGTTACAGGGGTTTGCACAGGAACAGTGGCTCATTCCATATGACTGGGATAAAATAGCCAGAACTATTCTTGAATCTGGACAGTATTTACAGTTTAAAACCTGGTGGAAGGAGGAGGCTGACCTAATGAGTCGCCAAAACCAACAGAGAGGCATCCCAATAACATCTAAACAGCTCACTGGGTCTGGGCAGTGGCTGGGGATTCCCAATCAGCTTCAATACAATGACCTAGCCGTAGTCCAGACAAGACTGTGTTGTTTTAGGGCCTGGGAAAAGGTTCAGGCTCCTGGAGATGTCTCTAAATCTTTCATTAAAATAATGCAGTCGGGAAATGAACCTTATACTGACTTTCTAGCCCGACTAAAAACTGCAGTTGATAAGGCTGTTGCCCAGCCAGAGCTGAGAGACATGTTTTTCCGAACTTTAGCACTTGAAAATTCCGGAGGCGGAGCAAGATGGCGGAGGAGATGCACCCCTGAGTCAACTCTCCTGGTGATTTCAGGTGAGAGTGAGCTTATTAATCCCTTCCGCGGCATCTTTGCACAGATAAGCAGCACAGGGCGAGCAGCAAAGAGGGGAATA
>CAUYQV010078046.1:0-26823 GCA_963574575.1 Galagoides demidoff
ACCTGTGGTCCCAGCTACTTGGGAGGCAGAGGCAGGAGACTCGCTTGAGCCCAGGAGTTGGAGGTTGCTATGAGCTGTGATGCCATGGCACTCTACCCAGGGGGATAGCTTGAGGCTCCGTCTCAAAAAAAAAAAGAAAAAGTAGACAAATGATAAGAACAGATGGGTGTCATAAGTAGAAATATGGAAACTAAGAATCCAAATTGAAGTTCTGGAAATAAAACGCATTATAACTGGACTGAAGGAAGCCTTTGATGAGCTTGCTGGTAGAATTGGACGTATTGTACAAAGGAATCGATTACAGGGCTGGCAATGCTGTTAGCAGTGCTACCCACCATAGACAAAGGTGCTTTTTATGTTTTCTGGGTGCTGCAAGGTCATTCTGACTCTTAAAATATTACTCAAGGAAAAGATGGAGCTATCTTGTTGAAACACTGCCCGGAAGGTATCCGTCTAAGCAAAAATCTAAGCACACCCCTTACAAACCCGGAGGACAGGATTTCACGTATGTAGTGACTTAAAGACTTCTGATTTCCAGTTTTGCTGAGTGATCCTAAAAATGTGTACTTTTGTGAAAATTCTTCAGAAATAGCACTTTCACATTATGGTAAGTAAGTTACAAAAGTTGGGACAACCAAAAGCATAAAACTGAAATTTTGAGGCAACACAAATAAAGCAGTAAATCATAATAGGTAATGTGTTTCTATATATTTGAAGGATAATTTCAGATTTCAGAAAGGCACCAAGCCAAAGGCCAAAACTTGCATTTAATTGATCTTACTAATAGTAATACTTCTTTCACAACACAAGGAAGCGTTCACTATTTCTCAGTCTTAAAATGTGCTTTACTGTTTAATTTTTCTAATTTGGACATGTATAGCCTTTTAGGCAATAGAAAGTCATTTTCTTTAAAAAAAAAACCATTAATTTTCTCAAAAGATATTCTATTCCAGTCTTTAGCCTACATATGCTAGTTCAGAAGAACTTTCAAAAAAAGATGCAAAAATGCCCAAATACATCAAACACAGCCAGTTGTGCACCTCAAAATGTAGATAATAAGGTTGGCAAGCCTACAAAAGCCAGTGGATGGCATGTCTTTGATACAAATATAGACTAAGAACTTTAGAATGTATGTTGAAAGCAAAGAGAAGGGATTTGATAAAAGCCCTCATCAAAGTCTTTTTAAACTTGGCAGGTTATGAATTGCCTGAGTATTAACCAAATAGTGTAAAAAGTTGTCTGGAACAAATGATAGATTCAGATCAAATATCTGTAAAAATCATAGCTTGGATCAGGGTCTATAAATCTAGATACAATTAAATTCCTGTTAGTAAGTTTTTCTGACAAAAAGGAAAAGGGGAGCTTTTGCAAATTGAGATTTTGTTATTGATTTAACTATGGAAATATTCATAGTCTAGAGATTTGCAGATTTGAATCTGAGAGTATTCTACCTATGACTGGCTCAGGAATGTTTCCATACCTGTGGGAGATTAAAACAGAGGAATCTTTAAAGAGAATGTTCGTAATCAAAATAAAAGAGTGTTTTCCTAAACACAAACAATAACAGTATTTCTCAAAAGAAAACACATTGTGCCCTCATTAATATATTGACAATTATTACAACACCAATGCTAAAAGTTTTGGAGAATTCACATGGAAACAAAATTAAATAACAAACAGTTCTTTTTCAAATTCTCATAACTCACATGAATGTGTATGTTTTTAGACTTGTTGCAGACTTATTCACGGCACCACACACAGAGCAGCTGAGCTCTCAGCGTAAAGGAAAGGCATAGAGTCGCAGGGTGCAGTGGTTCACGCCTGTAATCCCAGCGCTGTGGGAGGCTGAGCAGGGAGAATTGCTTGAGATCAGGAGTTCGAGACTTGTCTGAGCGAGAGTGAGACCCAGACTCAAAAAAAAAAAAAAAAGGAAAAACCCAGCCTGGCTCTGCGGGGAGCGCCTGTAATCCCAGTGGCTTCCGGCGGCTGAGGCAGTGGGATGCCCACAAGCCAGGAGTCTGAGGTTGTAGTGAGCTACCACACACTGCACTCTGCTCAGGGCATAGAGTGGGACTCTGTCTCAACAACAACAACAAAACAAACAAACAAACAAAAAAAAAAACAAGAAAAAAAAAGGAAAGGCATAGAGGTTCAGCACATCGGCCAGCTCCTGGGCTACTCTTGGCATAATTTTCCCAACCAGGTAAATTTAACCCTTTCCTTTTATTCTTCCTTTCTCAGTTCCAAAAAAAAAAAAAAAAAAATTAAAACAGATCAGCATTGATACTAGCCTTGTAGTCCCACATGGCACATCACAGCTTTAAAGAACAAATTAACATTCTTCTATCTGAAACTTTGAAATCACACACACATATGTAGTCATTTATATAATGAATAATGTATGTAAATGATCACAGCTTTAAAGAAAAAATTAACATTCTACTATCTGAAACTTTGAAATCACACACACACACACACACACACACACACACACACACACACACACACGTAGTCATTTATATAATGAATAATATATGCAAATGTATTATTTATATAATGAATATGTGTGATTTCAGTCACACACAATATACTGTTTCTATAATGTATACGTGTGTGTGATTTCAAAGTTTTAGATCTCTGTGTGTGTGTGTATATATATATATATATATGTAATCGAAGGTAGAAAAATAATAGTTTTCAGAAGCCATAAAAGGATTCATAGAAGTCTGAGACAGTCTTATCCATAGTTTTAGTGAGAAATCACATCTGTTCTTGTAAGACAGACGTAACCCGCCTGTGAGCCCATCACTCATGCCCACACTGTTTCTGCCTCTGTGTCTCCCAGTCCCCTGAGCCCCACGTAGGGCTTTCCTGCAGGTGCTCCACACATCCATTAGTGTTGTTTTTCTATCTTGACGTGGAAGCATTATGAAAATAACACGTTTTCTTAAATAGTGAAACTTAGCTCTTTAAATCATGACCAATGACTGACGCAGTTTGACCATGTCAAGGAGAAGGAGAAGGGGGCTTTCCTCCCTTCACCACTGCCACGGTCTCTCCCTTGTCAAAACTGCTCACTTTGTTAGACCTTCATGGAAGTCCTTGTTTTGGGTTCCAGATCTCAATGATGGCCTAGTTCATTTCTGTTCTTCTTTCTAGGGCCAGAGCAGGACATTATAGCGGCTGAGTAATTCCCTAAGCCTTCCTCATAGAGATGTAACCGTTCTTTGACAAAAGCCAAGAACTAATTCTGCAACTAGTTTGTTTTTACATATATATATTTATATATTTTTATGTGTGTGTGTTCATGGAAACACTCCCTTTTTGTGTATTTTCACTTTCCAGTATTCCAAACCTTGTATCATGGATGCGTTTGTTTCCAATACACATTCATTACCTTGGTATCGTCATGACGATATCATATTTGATGACCATCTGATCAGGCTATTTTTTTTTACAGCTCTAGTGTAGTGATCCAAGACTATTCACACCAGGAATTTATTATTTATCTTCCTGTGTACAAAGAGGTCCTGTTACATGCATTCCCCTTTAACCTATTACTGCCAAGATAAACCAGATGATTATACACTTGGAAAGACAATCAGAATTCCCCAGCAAACTCAACTCCCTCACCTCCAGATGAGTTTCTGTTTTCATATGTATGAAACAGAACCTATTTAGCTTTCCACATGTAGCCTTGGAGATATTTTAAACATGTCAAGGTACTATAATTCTTTGCTATCTTGACTCACACCATTTTCTTATTCCAATATGACCCTGGAAGAAACAAAAACATTTCGAGTCATCTTCTGTGCTGTGAATGTCCCTTTTGTCTCCTTAAACGTTCTGTAACAAATGTCACGACCATGATCCCCATCACTGTGCTAAGCGTGCAGGGCAGCTGCTGTCACTCTTTTCTCCCAAAATGTTCGTCAGCTTTGCTCCCCCCACCCCAGACCCATCTGTTTATTTTCAGCTACTCAGACGCTTTTGTCTTCACAATTTTGCCTTTCAAAATCAATAACTAAAAGCATTTTTTTGTTGTTAAAATAAAAATTCCAAAGCCCCCAACTCTCTGTCCTGTTGCTTTCCATATTTCCCACACTCAATTGTTCATTCTCAATATCATCTCAGATGAAGAAAATAGAGATTTTTTTAATATCAGAAATTTTTAAGTTCATTTATATATTAATTTGTACATATTCATGTAAAAGTATTGTACCTGTACATTTTAAAAAGGAAGCACGTCTTTACACTTATATATATATATATATATCTTTTTAAAGAATAACATGTCTTCTTTGTAAAGGAATGCAGACAAGAGTCATGCACATAATTATGCTTCAGGTTATAAATACATTGTGATATATTTATTTGACTGATTTATAAATCATATCAACCCCAGAACCACGATGGGCAAATGTACACCTTTTTAGTTTATTTAGGAACAAGATTTTACTCGAAAATGTCAACATGAAGTAATCAATATCCTAATGCCCTAAGATTCTAAATATGAAAAGAAAACTTCAGAAAAATGAACACAAGTGTATATGTCTACCAATTGATATAATTTTCTCTAACATTTCAGGACACCAGGTGTGTATGAAAAGAGGTGGGGCATTTCTGAATGTAAATGCTATGTCATGATGTAAAGTGAAAGACAAATTGTTACTCTGAACACATTAAAATGTACCTGGAGGAAAGATAAATATTGTCATCCTATGAACACATATGTGAGCAATGAATACAGCACTGCTTAGAAATTTAAATCGCCTTTTTTCTCCCTTTTTGGCTACTATTTTAATTGCAAATCTAAATGCCTTCAATTACGACAAGGAGTGGGTCTCTTACATTAACTGATTCAGGTAATTGAGGAAGAAGCTGCAGTCAAAAGCAAAAAGGAAGGAATCAGTTTAGAGTGAAAATGTGATAAAAAACAAGAGAAGGTGTGACTACATGGGCCCACTAGAAAGTCAGGTATGTGCTCATTATGTGTTCCCCCCACCACTGCACCTGCCCCAGCCTTCCCCAAGTTCACTGTCTATGCCACCGACCCTCAGCACCGCTGCTGAGTTCCTGCTTCTTGTGAAGATACAACTTGGCCAGTGTGATTCAGAAAATCTGCAGGCTGTAGGAGAGCCACCAGCTCTGAAAGGCCCTGTGAAACTCCTTAGGCCAGTTTATACTGACTGAAGCCGCACCCAGATGAACTCACAAACACAACTCCTTTTAATATCAGTTTAGTAAGAAGGATTTATCAAGTGGGCATGATTTTCCTGTAACCCAATGCATCTATAAATAATTTTCAAATTTTTCTAGAACTAATTAATTGCTTCATTTGTCTATGTTTAGGAAATTTACCACTGTTGTTATGCAGTGATTTTATCATTTCATCTAATTCATTACAAGTACTCTTGAAAATAAAAACCAGATTATATGAGTTACCCATTTACAAAAGGATTATTGAACTGAGGTTCCCTTATTTTCTTGCTAACAGAGCAAGGTAGAATCCTCTATTTTAATGCTTTTCAGTACACATTACATTTTAGTGCGTGTTAAATCTGAAAAGTAGCCTGGTAAAATTAAAATTAAAGATTGTTTTGGTGTAAATATATCCATAAATACACATATAAAAGTGGATAATAGCATTTCAGGTGTAAATTGGATTGTGGTATTAAATATCCTCAGATTAGAAGCCTTGGCCAACCTGTTATTTATATTATGATATCTCATGATAATAACAATAAAGAAAGTTGGTTTAATGGGTATTTACATTAATGTATAATCAGTGGTTTTCTGCCAACTCTACTGTCATTATTATTCTAATTACTTCATTCCTTAATATGGTTTTCTCGGTTATTCTAAAATGCTAATCCCTCCTAAAGCTGCCAAATGTTGAAGGTCTTTTGAGCATTTCCCACAAATCAGATATAACATCACCAGTTAAATATTGCAGACAGTTTTAGCCTTAATGAACCATAGTCAGTGATGCTATCAAGATAGCAATAAAATATACATTTTATAAAATTTAGGATTCTAAAAATTGTCTTCAAAAAGAATAAATTGTTATAACTCTGCTTAAAAGTGAAAGATGATGTCATTGATTTCTGCCTCAGAGAGGCAGAGGTGTATGAGGTTTTTCTGGAAACTAAAGTTGCAAACTGACCTTTCTTTTGAAGTTTTTTTTATTACAATAAAGCAATGACTATTCTTTTTAATGTCAAAAAAAAAAGAACAAAATGACAGACTCAAATCAGAGGTGTGCTCCTTGTGCAGGAAACTTTTTTTCAGCATTGTTTAGGCTATCTGTTTGGCCCGCCCTTAGGGGTCCACTGGTATAGTTAGATGCACCCACCAACCACCAATCAATTCCCAGTTCAGCTACAGAGGTCACCGAGCCAGGGAGTCCTGCGATTCAGGCTGTCAGAAGATGTTAAGACAGTTGTGTTTGCAATGTTAAACATGGCAAAAAGTAAGATCCTAGGACAACAGTTAAAAAGAGGAAAAAGAAGACAACGTTATCTGAAAACCAAATGATTTCATGAAGAATAAAAAGGTAGAATCTAACAAATTTTTACCACTAATTGACTGAGTGATAAACAATCAAGAGTAACTTGGAACCAACACTTGCCTAAGTACTGGTCTGCTATCTTTCAAAGAGCATTAAATTTGGAATTTTGCTTGTCTGTTTGTTGTGGGAGCCACTGATTTCACTGAAAGTGAAAACTCAGTAACAGAGATTATACAGCAGGAAATGGAAGGATCCCATTGCCTATGAAGCAGTAATTACCCCCAAACGTGTTTCATAGTTCTGTTAAGAGATGGGCCAATCATTACCAAAGGTGATTGATTTCTTTCTTTTTTTTTTTAATTTCAAAATATTATGGAGGACAATGTTTTTTGGTTACACAGATCACTTTTGTAATGTTTAAGTCAGGTTGTGGGAAATGCTCAGAAGACCTTTGACTTCTGGCAGCTTTAGGAGGGATCAGTATTTTAGGATACCTGAGGAAACAACGTCTCAGTATCTGACACTGCCAGACAGGGTGCAGTCCTGAAGTGTGCCCCCATCGGGAGTCAAAACATATTCACGATCTATATTGATGCCTTGTTTTATATTTTTGAAGGCTTGTTGTTTGTTTGAATATGCAAATAGTTTTGAATTTAATACCTATAATCCACAAAAGAAATCAATGAGAAAAATTAATGTGTCAAGAGGATTTGGGTTTTAAACAAAAATTACTCAAAGGACTAATACCAGGTTTAACTGCCCCTAAAAGCTTTAGAAGGAGGCAAGTATTGCTGTGTCACCCAGACTAGAGTGCACTGGTGCAATCATAGCTCACTGCAGCTTCAAATTCTTCACCTCAAGCATAAATATATTTTTTTGACAAATAACTTTAAATGGCAAAGTTCCCAGTGGTAACAAAAGACGGAGTGAATAACGTGAAATATGAAGTCAGACAATTAAGTGCTCAAACTCATCCTAGAAAAAGGGTTACATATTTCTTTGCTGAATGTCACTCTGGTCACCTTCAAAGTACTACTCCCCTTGAGAAGCTATGCACCAATGCCAGTGTCTAGTCCTCACTTCCAGGCAGTTGGACTCTTTTTCTGGAATGGCCATCAGAGCTGTCATTGTGTGACTCAAGCATAATTATTCTAAGAAATAGACCTGTTCTGAGGATCAGGGAGGAGACAACGGTCCCAGCGCACAGGGGATTGCTCAGCTGAACAGAAAAGTTACTACGTGTGACGAGAAGGGACCACATGCGATGATGCAACAGACTTGTTTCTTACAAAGGTCTGCTTTTCTATACATCAATTCTGGGTTCTGTAATGTTGATTTTTATAAAAACATCATGAGAAGATTATCAGAGATTTATTTTAGTTCCCTTAGTAAAAGCATTTCTTATTATATTAAAAGTATATATTTTTTTAATAAAACATTCAGAAATTCAAGTCCCATCTTTCTTTTTGTATCTTTTTGTATCTTTTTGTCCCTGAAGTTGAACAGATTGTAAGAGGGACTTTACCTAACAAATGCAAACAGTGAAACCTGGTTTCTTGTACCCTCAATGAATCCCCAACAATAAATTTTAAAAAAAAAGAAAAAAGAAAGACACTGTCTTTGAAATAATTGCTGTATGTGTGTTGATGTCCATGATATCAGTACTCGGAGGATATGGACGGAGAAGAGGATTTTATCAAATGTCAATTAATTGAGTTCAAACATAGGTAGGCACCATTTTTCTCATTTCCTCTGAAGAAGGTAAAATAAAGTAAGTGATGGCAACGGAGAATTACAGCCAAGAAACAACAAAAACAGAAACAGCACCATTGTATAAGTTGATTCTAAGAAGAATCACGGAGCTAACCTTCTCTGTAGGCGGGCACGGTTCTACCTACAGAAAGAACACTGTAAGATTTGGATATGACTCTATTCTGTTTCCTCTTACGAATGCTATTTTTTTTAGAGAGTCCTAAGTATACCCATAAGAATCAAGAATTTGCTCACAGTGAATGGGACCTGCTGGGTCTGTGAGTGCCATTCATCATGTCTCCTTGGCCTATTAGTTCTGTCTCCAATACAATTCATCAGTTTCATGTAAAGCAATTTTTTATGTTCCTGAAAAGGGCTTTTTTTCCCATAGCTATTGTCATCGCTCATAGGTGAAAAGCGTGCATGTTGTGTAGTGTGTGCAGCTTGATACAGGAGCATAAAATGCTTTAAAAATATGATTGAATTTAGCCATCATAACAATGATGGACTGTGTGAACTCAGCCAAATAAATACCATGTCGCCTCACAAGGCTTGGCCAGGATGCATCTTTGCTTTTTGTACCTTAGCTCTTGAGTGTTTCAGTGAAGCACAGTCAAAGCACCTGGTAGTCAGTAGCCCTGGGAGTCCTGGGAAATACCCATAGTAAGTAAGACTAACACGACCACTTTGATGCCTTCCTCAAGCATTAAAGGCCATTGGCAGTTGTTTCTAAAAGATGGATATCCCCTTAAATTGTTATTGGATGAAGCAACAAATAATAATAATTAAATGTCTTTTCTTCTACTTCTGAATGTTACATATGAAGAATAAAAAGCAAATGTTTATAGTAGTCACAGTCCTATAGAGGTTATATTTTCCCAAATTTCTTATATTGCTATTGTCTAATTTTTTTTTGCCTACTGCAATAACCTATTTTAAGAAAACTAAAATGCTTCAATCAACTTATAATAAAATACTCATTTGTTCAATTCTAAACCACTTTTTTGTGCTTAAAGATCCAAATTTCTTACTGCTATTTAATATTGAGAATTTTCTTTTGTTTTTCCTCCCTACTGGTAACTCTTACAATGAGGATGGGGAGGTACAGTAATTAATAAAATATAGTTACTATGAAGTTATTAGAGATTCTGGAAGAACAGAAGGCTTAATCTAACATAATTGGCCAAGTCAGAACAATAATCATCTACGACATGTCTTTTATGCCTTATTACCTAACCAAGAAGATTATCTTTTGATGTTTTCATGGCATCTAAATCAATTACATGAATAACTTCATGAACAGTGATGGGGGTATCACCAGTCGTGATAGTCATTAAAATTCCCTTATAGAAAAAGAGAAAAATAAAACTATATGGAGAGTATTATAGTAATAGACTGAAGAAGTTATGAGTTTCTATTATCATAAAGACATTTGTAACAATTTCTGGAAAAATTTTACCAAATGCCCTTTTGCATTTTGAAAAAAAAAAGGTCTTATGCTTTTATTTCATAACATTATAGCTATGTACTTATTGTTCAATTTCTTTTTCAAGTTATAGTGAAACTAAATGGATGAGCAATCACAACAAGGGATAAGAGGGGCTGCTGTTCACGGGGCTGGAAGGCCTTTTATTCAGTACTTGACTAGGAAAGGGCAAGGTACAAATCGCAAAAAATGAGAACAACGCTTCTTTCACTAATAGAAGTGAGTTCAATGATTATGATGCATTTCAGTAGGTGAAGATCCATTTCTAACAGAATCGACAATTCCTAGTGTCAACTCGCATTTATAATAAAGAATTTTAAATGTGTTTAAAGGTGATCAGAGATCCATTTAAAGAATACTCAATACATATCACTGTAAATGAACGTTGCATTACACAATCTTGAGTAGTCCTGGGAGTCAGGAGAAAAACACACAGAGAGAGAGAGACAGAAGGAGAGAGAGAGAAGCATATATTTTAAGGAATGACTCGCAGGACGGTGGAGGCTGCCAAGGAGGACATGAGCAGGGCAGGCCACAGGCAAAAATTGACATTGATGTCTGGAGGCCAAATTTTATGGCACAGCAGGCTGAAACTGAGAGTTTTATGTCATAGTCTTTAGAATTCATTATTCTCTGGAAGCGTTGGTCTGCTTTATCTTCAATTGATTGGAGGAAGAACACTGATATTACAGAGGGCAATCTACTTCATTAAAAGTCCACTCGTTTTATTATATCTTCACAGCAAAATCTACACTTGCCCCCACAGCCAAAAAACCCAAACAGCTGAGACCCAGAGCCAAGCTCACGTGTAAAATTACCCATCAGTTAGCAGGTAGACTGTCTGGAAACCAGACCTAGCACAGCTTCCGAGTGGCCTGGGCGCTTGTATTTCTCTCATCTGTCAAGACTTCCATTTTGAGAGCAACAGAATTCCCTATCCAATACCTACAAACCTACCAATTTTCCCTTTATAAGTATATAAAAAATGTCCACAGAATTTCTCGAGCTTGTATAGAGGTGGCCAGGGAGTAAAAGAGAATATGTAGGGGGATCCTTAGGCAACTTGGGGGTTCATGAACCACATTAGATAAAATTCCCAGCCCAGAAACATTGCCTGATTATATATATATATATGAAAACAAAAAACAACTTATTAGAAGGAAGGATTATGTATGTGGAAAAAACTACTGTTTTTTTTTTTTTTACACTCTTCAGCCCATGATAATTTTTTTCTGTTAAAAAAAAAAAACAAAGAAAATGCTTTTCCTTAGCAACTGTAAACTTGTTATAAGAGAGATTCAAGGCTATGTTCACTGACATCTAAGTCATTATGAGAATTCAGGTATGTATTGTTTATAAAAAGATAGTTTTATGAAAATATTGTCTAATTGAATTGGGAGATTGAATGGTCAATGTAAAATGGATGAGAAAATTCTCCAGGATAACTTTAAAGAGATCCATTGTAAAACGTAGTGACTTGGGTATTCTTAGGGAATTCAGATCAATGGATGCACAGGAGTTTTAGGGGACTATTCAAATTAGCAAATGCCATTAGTGAGCTATCAGCACTATTTTGACAATTGAAAGACTGGAGAAAATAAATATATCCTGAAATCTGAAATCTGATATGTGTAATCTAAAAGATTAATAAGCTATGATACTCATATGACAATGTGACTGCTGCAATAATAAAAGCATTCAGAAATTATTTATTTCATGAAACACTTACAAAAGGTATTTTATCTCACCATAATCACACCCAACCTTTGTCACACACACACACACACAAAATGTATTTCCTCTGTCTTCTCAATGAATGGAAAAATATTCCACCTAAATTAATCTATTCATCTCTTTATACACATACAGAAAATTAGATTTGTGGAAAATTAGATTTATGGTTATAAGCAACAGTTGTGAACAATTTTAAATAGAATGTATACACAAAAACAAGATCGTAGTAGAATATGTTGAAGACAACAAGGTAAGTTTAGAAGTTTATATCTTAAATAAGTTTATAAGTTGATAAATAAGTTCATAATTTTATATCTTAAATAAGTTTATAAGTTTATATCTTAAATAAGCAATAGTTGTGAACAATTTTAAATGCTTCCTAATTGGACATAAACACAAAAGCAAAATCATAGTAAAATATATTGAAGACAAGATAAATTTATTCCCACATTAACAGTCAAATAGAAATAGTTTAAATTCCTTCATTTGCAAAGACTGCCTGAATGCTGTAGAGAGAAGCATCTGATAGTGGTACTCTAGAGGGCCGAAAGCATATTAGACAAATAGTGACCAAGACTTATTACCATAAGCAACAACTTTAAGTCAAAACCTTTTAGAATACACGATCAAAATTATGTCGCTCATCTTTTTTTGAACATTGAGAAACCCATCTTAGATGTAATCAAGAGCTGGCTGCTCATGCAAATGGAAATAGGATGTAAATCTCACTACTCCAGCTGGCTAAGGTCATAGAGAATTTAAAAAAACCAGCAGAACCCACCACCTAAAAGAATACCAAGACGTTATATTCTTCCTCTAATAGAAAATAATTATAAGAAGTACACCTACATGTTTAGGTATAAAACCCTGCAGAAATGCAGCATCATAGAAGAACAATTCTATGAAAATAATAGATAAATATTAGGTTTTTAAATTGTCATCAATTGAAAACATTAGAAGATACCGATGATCATCCACGAAATAGAAACGAGAAAAGAGAAAACGTCAGAGGAGTTGCAGGTGGCACGTGGGACGGGAAGGCCCATCAGGTCTGAGTCCATAACGCTTTGCCTATAAAAGTTATGCCTTTCATGATACAGCTGTGTCATCTAGTTACCTATTATGAGTATCTCGGCCCACATGTTCTTAAACTTCGTTTCTATTTCTCAAAAAATTTAGGGATGGTTAAAATTCCACTTTCCGTAGCAAAGCTTTATGAGTTACTGATACGGGGCCTTCATCTTACTATCCAAATCCTAAAATTATAAATACATAGGTTTAGAAAACAGTTACTCTAAGTATCCTTTCAGTCACTGAACCTATTTCTGCCATCTTCTTGCTAATGGACTCCCCAGCCTTTCTCGAACAGAGAGTAATTTACTTTCTGAGACAGTCCTTTCTACCTTAAAAAAGTTGTTCCAATGACTGGGATTACGTTAAACTGAATCTTTTTCCTCTGAACACCCCACATCACTGTCCTTCTTCTAAGAGTATTTCATGGACCAAACAAAGTATTTTTCCAATTGTAATACACTGTGTTTCTTCACCTTGATTCACGTTATGGTTTTTGGTGTTTTACACATCCTCGCCATCTCATTCATTTTCCATATATATATACATATATATATATATATATTTTTTTTTTGCATAGAGAGGAAGCACAGTGCAGTGAACTGAACTGAGAACTTTGGCAAAGATACTTCCTTGATCTTCAAATATCATGCCCTGTCAAAAAAGAACGTGAATTTTGTTTCCCGTGTACCAGGCAGAGTGGATTGTAAAATGAGTAGATTTGCTGTCAGGAAATCTGATTCAAATTTTTCTCCACTACTTAGTAGGTGTGTGACCTTGAAACCCCAGTGATAGCTGCTGTGAGTTGAATGATTTTCTCATTGGGTGGTTTGGAATAATTTGTAGGTAAAATATTTCACGTTATTGACATGAGGGTTATCTCCTTTTAACATTGTTCATGTGTAGCCATTTCTTTCTTGGCAAGATATTTGAGGGAGACAGCATGTCAGACTGCAGTGGGGAGGGAGATCCTGTGACCTCACTTTAACTTTTTTCACTTACCACTTTAACACTTGAAGGACAAACTCTCATGAAGTTCTTAGAAAGCAATTCACACTGACACATCAGATGATTCAATGACACATTTTGAAAAAAGAAAAAGAAAAAGGAAAAGGAAAAGAAAATACAGAGGGACTCACTCTTTTCAAACAATAAGGAGCATTCCAGCGTTCCCTGGACAATCTTCCAACCAGCCAAATTTTAAAACTGCTCTCATGGATCAATGCTCTCCAGCCTAACTTTGTCTGCTCATGGCCACAGTAGGTAACAAAGAATATGACAGGAAGGCCCTTCAGCCAGGAGCTGGCCTGGCACCTAACTCCAGACCTCCTTGTTCTCCTACTGAGTGTAAACAGTTGCTCAGAGCACCACCATCAGACAGGGCAGCTCTGTGACCAGGATGGGCCAGAACAAGACCCCCATGACCACGTCTGAGCTCAGAGAGTCGCAAGCATTTATCTAAATGATGGAATTGACTAATCCTTTCCATTTCCTTGCTAATATGAGCAGATCTCACTTCTAAGGATCTCAGTCTCTTAAGAATCACACGTTTCATCTCTCTTTCTTCCTCCCACCAGTGATTTTTAAAATATCCAAACATAGAATCAACCCTACTTTAGATAGCTCAACATGCCTCCTGGAATTCTCCCTAGGATCCCCTAGAACAAAATCCAGCCTTCAGTGTGTTTTTGTTCTAACAACCCAGAAAGGCCCCCAATTTCTCTTGGAGTGCATTGCCCCGTTGGTATAGTCAATGTCACTGAATCATCTGGCATGACAATGTCTATGTAAGATGATTATTTAAGATTTGAATAAGTCAGTCAACATTAGCACAGTGTTCACCTCAAAGAAAATTGTTATTAATTGATAAAATAGACTCTAAAGCCAGGAGCTAAGATAATCAAATTCATGTATGAACATACTCCAGGTAGCATCTTTTTCTTGTTTTTTAAAGAGCCAGGATTTGTTTTTGTTTGTTTACTTGTTTTTGTTTTGTTTTTTAGCCTGTTCATGGGATTTTTATACTTGACTTGCAGTGTTTATTTATTTGTTTATATATTTTAGAAAAATACGTATAACATTTATTTGTTTCATCCACACTAGCCTGTGAACATCTTAAGAAACTATGAATTAGAGCATAAACGTTGTTATTTGGAGATAATACAATTGGCAAGATTTTTAAAAATTTTTTATTAAATCATAACTGTGTACATTTATGGGGTGCAATGTGCTAATTTGATATATAATGTGGAAAGCTTACATCAAACTTGTTAACACAATCATCACCACCCTTACTTATTTGTTATGGTAAGACATACTCTATTCTTAATAGTTTTAAAATATATCATTGCTTTATGTGCAATAGATGATTGCACATAATAAAGACCACTCCCTCCACTAAATAAAGACCCTCCCTCCTCCTGGCCTATCTGGGACTTACTACATTTATATAGCAAAAGTGAAAAGCATTATTATAGCTCAAAGTTCCCTTTGGCTGAAAAGGAGAAAACTTAAGTCTTCAACTATTGATCCAGAAAATTAATCTGTTGGGCTTTGGTAGAAATTGTGTTCACATATGGGGTAGTGAGAATCTAAAGGGGAATGTAAGAATAATTTATCTGAACAGCGATAAGTCACTTAACGTGAGACAAACATTTTAGTTTAATTGAACGGTTGTTGCAAAGTAGTCTGAGGCTTCTTTGAATAGAATAAACCATTTACTGTAGCAAGGACAGCCTTTAATATACTTCTGACTTTGATTGGCTAAATTTCTCTAGTAATATTTTCTAATCGCCAGATAATAATTGTATGTTCATTGGTACATAGCGGTGGTTTGATACATGTAGTTCACACTGATCAGGTCAGGGTAATAAGCATATCTATCGTTTTAAATGTGTGTCACTTTTTTGTGTTGAGAACATTCAATACTCTCTTTCTACCTACCTGAAACTCTGTATTTTTGTTAACTGTATTCATCCTACAGTGGCAGAGAATGCTGGAACTCATTCCTCCTATCTGGCTGTAATTACTTACCCTCTAACAACTTTCTCCCTATCCCTCCCTTCTCTCTACCCTTCCCAGCCTCTAGTATGCTCTGTTGCATTTTACTTTTATGAGGCCAGTTTATTTTAGCTTCCACATATGAATGAGAAGATGTGGCATTCACTTTCTGGTCTTGCATTATTTCACTTAATAGAATGACCTGCAGCTCTTTCTGTGTTTCTGAAAATGACAGACTTTTATTTTTTATATCTAAATATCATTCCATTGTACTCTATTTGCTCTGTATTTCTTTATTCATTTATCTGTTTTGTACGCCTAGGTTGATTACACACCTTGGCTATTCTGAATGGTGCTGTAATAAGCATGCAGGTGTAGGTGTTTATTTGATCCATCGATTTCCGATCCTTTGGGTAAATGCTCTACAGTGAGCCTGCTAGATCATAGGGCAGTTTTATGTGAAGTGTTTGGGGGAAATTCCACTCCGCACTGTTCTCCATAGCAGCTATGGAGAACTTACTGACCTGGGTGTTAGTATACTAAGTATACTAAGTATACACCTAGGTTACTTATACTAACTTACATTCCTCCAACAATGGAGAAGTGCTCCTTACTCTCCTCACAAGCATTTTTGTATTTTTGAGTTGCCTTTTTCTGAGGATTAATGATATTGTGAATTTTTATTCTTATATTTGTTGGCCATTTATGTTCCTTCTTTTGAAAAATGTCTGTTCATATCACTGGTCCATTATTTAATTTACAGATGTATTATTATTATTTTTAGTTCACATTAATATGAAGGTGCAGGTGCTTAGGTTACGTTGTGTTTCTCAGGTCAAGTTCAAGTTGTAGCTGAGGCAGTTGGCTCATTTTTTAACTGATTTACCATCCCCCATACTCCCCCTTCCTTGAGATGTTTGTATTCCTTGTCTGTTTTGGATATGAATCCCGTATGGGGTGAGTAGTTTACAAAAAGTTTCTGTAAGTTATCTTTCCCTCTGTTGATTGTTTCCTGTGCTGTGCAGAAGCTTTTTAGTTTTACATAATCCTGTTTGATTTTGTTTTTGTTGTCTATGATTTTGAGGTATTATTCGTAGAATATTTTCCCAGGCTAATGCCCTGAAGCATTTTTCCAATATATTTTCTAGTTTTGGATTTTACATTTAGGTTTTTGGCTCATTTTGAGCTGACTTTTGTACAGAGTATAGAGTGCAGCTCAATTTCATTCTTCTGCATATGAAAATCTAGTTTTCCCAGCATCATTTTTTTAAGCATTATTTTTTCCATAATGAGTGTTCTTGGCATCTTTGTCAAAAAACAGTTGGCTGTAGCTGGGCATTGTGTGCCTGTAGTCCCAGCTACTTGAGAGGCTGAAGCAAGAGAATCACTTAGGCCCAAGAGTTTGAGGTTGCTGTGAGCTGTGACGCCACAGTACTCCATCTAGGGAGACATTGTGAAACTCTTTTTCCTAAAAAAAAGAAAGAAAAAAACAGTTGGCTGTACATGTGTGCATTAATCTCTGGGTTCTCTAGTCTGCTCCATTTGTTTGTGTGTCAGTGCCATGCTGCTTTGATTATTATTGTTTTGTAGTCTATTTTAAAATCAGGTAGCATATGACTCCAGCTCTGTTCTTCGTGCTTGGGATTGCTTTGGTAATTCAGAGTCTCTTGCAGCTCCATACAAATTTCATAATTTTTCTACTTTTGTGCAGGATATCACTGATACTTTGATAGGGAGTGCATTAAACTTTTAGACTAGTTTGGGTAGGATTTTCATTTCAATCATGTTGATTCTTCTTGTCTATGAAAGTGATCATTTTCCATTTGCTTTCATCTTGTTAAATTTTTTAATTCATATTTTGTAGTTTTCCTTGTAGTGATTTATTTTATTATTTTATTATTATTTTTTTCCTTCTAGTGATTTTTAATCCCCATGTTTAAATTTATTTCCAGTTATTTCAAATTTTTGTATACATTGTACATAAGATTGCCTTTTTGGATTCTTTTCTCACCTGATTCAATGCTCATATATAAAAATGCTCCTTATTTTTTGTATATTAATTTTAAATCCTGCAACCTTGCTTCACTCAATTCACGTATCAGTTCTAAAAGTTTTTTCTCTATATATAATCATGTCACCTGCAAACAGGGACAAACTATAACTGTGGATCCTAGAAAATTCCCCAAACTCCTCCCCTTGAAACTTCTTGATGTAATAGATGCATAGTAGTTAGGAGAAAATTATGCTTTCATATTATTTGGGAAATGTGAATTTAGGTCTCAACTTTTTGAAATTGTGCCTATAAGGCCATTTTCAATAAATTTCATTGAAAGAGAGTTTCTAATGTCACTTCTACAATTTCAATATTGTGAACAAGTTCTATAGATCCTTGATCAATGCAACTTGAACCTGCTAATGATATTGTGGTATTTTTCTCTAGTGGTATTTAGTCACATTAGTTCAAATAACATAGAACCTAGAATTTAGGGAGTAAAATTTCAAAATTCATGGGGTATTCTTTAATCAATTTACACAAAAATAACTTGGGGGTTCTAAGTGGGGTTGTTCTTGATATGTAGTACAATTGAATGTGATCATAATGTTTAGGCCAGGGAATCTCAATGGCCTCTGAAATTTTTGCTAATGGTAGTTTATCATTTTATTAATTAATGATAATTTTATTAAATATCTTTCCTTTTGTGCTGCTTTTAGATGACAAGGTTAGTACATGAAAGAATTTCGTGTGTGATAAATTGACTACAATGAAAAGAAAACATGTTTGGTGAAAAATAAAGGTAATGCTTTTGAGAGTTCTTTGAAAATAATACCAGTAAACTTTGTGTTTTTACTACTATAATTTCCTACACCAAGCAGATATTTTTCCATCATTCTCCAGAAAGGAAAATTCTATCATCCTGAAAATAAAACATATGCTTATATATCATTTGGAAGGGTCAAACAGAACCTTAAGTTTTAGGGTTCCATCCATTTCCTCTTATCAGCAGAAATATGATGAAATTGTAGGAAGACAGGGTTGCACCAGTAAGATAAAAGCGTATACTCAGAAAGGAGATTAAAGAAGTACAGGTTATTGGTATAGATCCTTGATGTCAAGTTATATTTATTCATAAATTCACCATCAAAATTGGTTACTTTTCATATAAGAGATGTTCAGATATCAGGTCTAACTCTAGAGGCTTCTGATCTTTGGAAATGATTGGTCTTACTCTGAATCAAAGAGAGAAATAAGACATTTGAGATTTTATTAGCTAGAAATGCTTCCAACCTTTCTATGGAGTTAGTACATTCCAGGTAATAATTTTAAATTCTTAACCTTAAAATAATAATACTAGTTTGTATCTTGGATTTAAAAGCACTTATATTTTTAATATACTTCTGAGTTTATTTTTCTCTTGTCTGGGAAGTAAAGAAAAACAATTACTCTACAATCCAGTGCTATTATAAGTTAATATGCTCTGACCTCGAGAATTAATCAAAATGATTTTTGAAAAACTTTGTAGGATGTCCAAAATTCATCTATACACAAAAATCACATTTGCTAATTATATTCCATATGAAACCACCCAGAAAATAAATATTATTTCACAGATCAAATAAACAATGCATGGTTTATTACTTAGAGAGCTATAGAATAGCTTTCACATAGACATTGGTACAGAAAAAAGAAGAATCACTATAACATCTGTGCTCTTCATCACAGAAAGGTGCTTTCTCTGGTGAAGAGAAAAATTAAAGTTTTAATTTCCTTATCACAAAATTAAAGGATAGCCCAATTGCCTTCAGTCCATAACAAATGGTTTATGACTCTTTTTGGAAATAGGTCCTTTTGAGACGTAGTTAAGGTCAAATGGGGTCATGAATGTGGGACCCTAATTGAGTCTGACTGGTGCTCACTTAAAAAGAGGAAGAGACTCAAAGAATGGGCAGGCACAGAGGAATGGCCACAGGAAGTCATGTCAAGGAGGTGGCTGTCTGCAAGACAGAGAGTGAGGCCTCAGGGGAAAACAGCTCTCCTTAATCCTGAAGTCCCAGCCTCCAGAACTGTGAGAAACAAATTTCTTTTGTTACGAATGCCACCCAGTCTGTGGTGATTGTGTTATGATAGTCTTAGCAAACTAATATAGTAATTTATATGTTTAATTCCATAGAAGCGTTCTATCTAGATTACATCTAATGTGTCTAATTTTGTCTAATTATGATTAAATTTAACTTAGATTTAATTGAAATTTTCATTTTTTCTCTCATTTAATATTCACATTTGCCCACAGTTTCATGAAGTTTAACATTTTACAATATGCATGTTACTGGACCGCTATGAACAGTGATGGACTTGCATGCATTGCTGTCCAACACCAGCACTGTACTGCTATAGAGGAATTGATTTTATGAGTTTTCTAGATCATAGACACTTTTTGAAGTAGAGAAAACTTAAATGCTAAATGTACAAAATTGCCCAGAGAAAAGCTTAAGAATGAATATATATTCATATGTATGTGTGTGTGTGTATATATCTATCTCTATATCATCTATATCTACATCTATCTATCTATCTATCTATCTATCTATAATTTTGCCTTTGGTCCCCAAGAAGTGCATTAAAAATGTTTAAAACAAATCAATAACCTGCCCTATTCCCATAAACACAATCTTCGCTATTTCCTAATGACTCAGCATTTGATTTGCTCTAGGCCAACTGTGTCAGGTCAGAAAATATAGGAAATGAGCAGTTTAGCAGAGTTAAGTACAGTGAGAATGTTTTGGAGAGATTTAGTTCCTTGAAAGAGCAAGGTTTTTGTTCAATAAATGTGCAATATATGCAAAAAAAGGAGGAGGCTGCCGAACAGTCAGGCCTGGCCCACTGTCCTGTCATTCTTATGGCAGCAACATGTATGCTCAGATGAGTAAAGCATGGCAGCTCTGTTGGTAACATATACAGTTTAAATTTAAAATAAATTGGTGTAGGTGGCTTTATGCTTTCCAATTATTTTCTAACTACTTCTTCAAATTCTAATAACTCCATAAAAATAATGTGATGAGGTCTTAGGGCTCAGTATGAAAATATGCCATGTGCACCCTCTGACAAGGATGCTTACTTGTGGGTGTGTGTGTATTGTTATCTGGTAGGTATTTGGTTATACAAATAGTATTTCCAGAAATTAAAGACATTTTCACCCTTAAAGACAGTGTAAATTATAATTACAACTGTAAATTATATAGAAATAGTTTCAATTCACTGTAAGAGAAAACAAGGAGAACAAAGGAGGCAATAGAGACGTATAAACACACAAAATCATGTTATGCATAGAAGATTCTATTTTTTTCAGCTTTTATTATGAAAAGGAGCTGCCCAAGTACAATGGTACATGAGAGGTAATCCATTAATGTCCATAAATTCTAATACTCAAAAAGATAGAAGACTCATGCACATTTGCACTACGCTGAACAACCTAAGGGCAAAATGAGATGTTCGAAAAAAGAAGGTTTAGAAAATGAAAAGATGCTATTGCTTTAAAAAAATAATTATGCAATATTTTCATCACCTCCACAGGAAAGTATTTCTGCCTTGCCTGTAATCTTGATGTGAGGATTGTGCACTTTAATGTTTAGACTTGAAAGGGAGAACATATCTTTAAACAAAGATCTGATTAACAAACTGTGAGAGGCTCTCATGAAGAATTTTAAGCATTATTATCATCTTCCAGTGCCTGAGAGAAAACAAGGATGTGAAAAGGGAGATTGTCTGTAACAAGGCATTGAAGGTCTCTCATAGGATTAATTTTAGTTACTCTTGCTTGTTGGGAAAGAGAAGTGTTTCTCCAACAAAGAAAGAATATCCTACAGTGTATTTTTTTTACATTCTTCACTGAGAATTGATTTATAGCCATTTTTTGTACACTAGCCAGCATCCACCCTTGCAGGGTATGGATTCCCCTGAGGAAGCTTTACCATTGTGTACTTGGGTGTGTTGAATCACCAGCAGAAGAACATTCTCTTTCTCTCAGCAGTATGTTTCCGTTCTTGGTAATTAACTGGATCAATCTGCCTGAATCAATAGACCAAATCATTGTTCATTGTCTTTTGCAGCTTTATTAATCACTGCTCCTCAAACCTGACTGAGGTCCAGCTCTCTGGTTTGTTAGTCTTGATCTTGGTTGTGTGAAGGACGGTCCAAATGAAATCTCTCCACAATGGGAGGGACAACAAGCCTCCTCTTTCTAGAGCCTTCCCTGTGCCAGATATAGAAGGATAAGGTCATGCCCCAAGATGTAAACAGAATGGCAAAGAACTGACTTACAAAAATTAAGGAACAAAAATAGGATATTATGCTGAGAAGATATAGCTTAAATATACTTTACATCATTTGTATTTACCTGGATGGAGTCAAAGTATCTTCTTTTTAGTAAAGTGTCACAAGAATGGAAAAGCGAGTATCCAATATACTCAATAATAATATGAGTATTATTGAAAAAAAAAAAAAAGACAACTGCATGGCCAGAGGAGAGAAAAACACAAGTAAATTCCAGCTGGTGAGGGGCAGGGAAGAGAAGGGGAAGGGGAAAGAGGAGGAGGGGGGAGGATTGCAAGGTGATGAAGTACTCACCTACTGTGCACTGTGTGAAGGTTTATAGCACACTCCCTAGATGATGGGCTCTAATAGAACTTGAATTTTACCATAGAAACACATCAGTGTCACCTAATCATTAGTACCCTCATATTAATCTGAAATTTAAAAAAATTATTATACTTCTTGTGAATAAACACACATTCTGCCCTCCACACACCTGCTATGTTGTATTAAAATGTGACAAGTTTGCATAAACCAAATGTCTATAGGATTCACTGGCATTTTCACTGTACAGAAAATTATTCTGACCATATGCCATGGTACAATACATGTTTTCTGAGCCTTGAGTTGGACAGATACATTAAAATTGCTCATTTATTCATTCAAAAATGTTTCCTGAGTCCTGAGTTTGACATTATTAATACCTAAAAATAGTGTAAAAAATACAATACATTCACAAATATTTATTATGAAGCTGATGAAAGTTGCAGATTGGACTATATTAGGAAGAAACCAAGACAGGTGCACAGAAGTCTCAGTCCTCTTTTTGTGCATCAGACTCTTCTGTGGTACTTGATTGGAAGGAACTGTCTTGTGTTTATGATTATGTAGAAGGAGCAGGAAGGAATAAGGAGAGCTTTGTGCAGCTTTGCCTTGTTTTATAGACTAGAAACTACAGAGCAGGATGATATAAGATATTCATTCAATGGTTCATAAATATTTAATCGGGCATTGGTGTCCAATATATGTTGCTCTAAAGAAATACTTGAGACTGGATAATTTATAAAAAATGAGGTTCAGCTGATAGTGTTGGCCTCTGCCCTTGGTGAGGTCCTCGGGGTGCTCCCACTGATGGCAGAAGGCAAGGTGTAGGTGGCATGTGCAGAGATCACGTGGTGAGAGAGTTAGCGAGAAAGAGCAGGGGAGGGGGCAGGCTCTTCCCTCAGCTGCAAGACCTTCAAGAGACATCTGCTCCCATCACTAGCATTAAGCACCACTCCAGTAGTGCGAGTCAAATTTAAACCTGAGATTTGGTGTGAACAAACCAACCATGGCAACTGGCTTTGGGCTGTGCATTGTGGTTTTCCATCATGGTATGTCCTATAATAGACAACAAATTCAAAAGGGAAACAGTTTTGAGGCTTTGGCTCTCACCTCATGTACAGGACAATTGCTGAGACTAGTTTGTTGTTTCATTGCCAAGTCTCTTTTTGTACATCCTGTCTGTTATCCCACAACTGACATTCCAGGTGTGGCCCCCACACCATATCATATTTTGTAATCTTCTCTCTACAAACACATCCTACCTTCCTCTCATGCCTGAACACTACAGGAAATGATAGAAAGTTAGGAGTTCCTAGTAAGGGATAAAAACTCATTCCCTTCATTCACTAGATGAATTAATTTATTGTGTTTTCTTTAACATCCATTGCAGTGAGATTTGATAATACTCAGCAGACTTTCCTAATGAAGTACCTAAGTGAAAATGAATTAGAATACAACTTCTTATATTTGACAAAATACATTCACTTGGACGGTAAGCTTCATTGAAATTGAAAGAATGCTAATGCCATTTTGATTAAAATCATAGGCACAAAAAGGATACCAGGGATTAAATCATTAGAAATACATTGAACAAGTAAAACTATTTAGAAAAAAAAAAAAGACTAATGAAAATCTTTCAGGAGAAAGAAAATCTATTTTGTTAATGTTGGGTTTATATGGAGTAATTTGTGGTGAAGTATTTTTCTGTTTGTATAAAATAATTCAATAAGACAACTAAATCCAGAATAAATGTTAAAAATGAATCAATTTGTCAATACTTACAATAATGATGATAAGTATTCAATTCACAATAGAAAATAAAATTACTTATTTTAGAGTAAATTTGACATTTTATCTCAGATGATACATCATTTACATTCCAAAGTCTTACTTATTCTTATCATAAAACAACAAAATTATAGATGTAAATTTTACAAACTAAAATGAAAATTAGGGGTTGGTAAGATATCCATGAGTTATATTCAATTGTTTTATATGTCAAAATGACTATGAAAACATCAATAGAAAAACCTCTAACTTGGAAAAATTATATTATAGTAAATTATTTAATAAACAAAGAATCCTAGATAATTATAAGCTTATAGCTTTACTTTCAAGTTATATCTTTAAATGATTTGGTATCATTGTTATTCTGGCATTATAAAAGTAGCTGTTTTTTTTGGTTGTTTAATTTGGTGAATATGCCAGCACCTTTGAAAGATTGTGTATTTTGTATTTACTTAGAGCAGTATTTTCATATATATCAATTTGGTCAATTTTATGAATCATGTTGTTCAAATCTGCAGTATCAATAATAACATTTTTTGGCTGCTTCTTCCACCCATGTGTGAGATAAATGTGTGAAATATTCCGAGGGGGATTAATGTTTGGCTTTGTATCCTTTTTGCTGTGTCCAATTTTAGTTTACAATATTTAAGGTTGTGCCTGTATCATTAACTTGGTACACATGTGGAGTGTGTTGTTATTTTCAGCTCTAACTCTTTGTAAGAGTTGTTCCATATTTTGGTGTACACACACTGCTAGTGTGCACATATATTTCACGGATTTTTTTCTCTAGTGGGCTCTCCATTCCAAATTTGGTCATCACAGACAGAGAAGATTACAAAACATTCCACTCAGCTGTTTTCGCCTCTCCCTTCCCACAGCTTTTGGATCCATGAGATCATTTTGTGGGAAAAGCACCCTTTAAATTCACACCCATCTTTCTTGTCTGTCCTTCATCTCTGGGTCTTCACCACTTATTCCTCCTCCACTTACCTGCCTCAGTGTTATCACAACTTTCTTTTTTTCATAATATTTGTGGAGTTTACCTAATTTTTATTCCCCAGCAGGAGAAATGACAGTGTGGTATACTCATAGTTTGTCAGATTCAGTTTTAAGATTGAGTCACAACTAAAAGTAGAAATGATCTTTTCTAAGGTCTGGAAAATTAATTTTATCTAATTTTTTTTTCAAAACCCCAGATTTTCCTCCATCTTATTTTAAAATATTCTTGGCATTTGCTATGTAAGAGTTTCTTCTTTTTACCTGCATGTTTTATTAAAATATTGGACCATGAAATAGTGGATATTTACTGCATTGTAATAGCCTGCTCAAACCTTTCTTCACCGTGAAGTCTAAGTTTTTGGTTTTTCTAAGAGTTGTTGTAAAAGGCTCATTTTCCAGGAGCATTCAATCAACAGGAGGGGAGAGTATTTTAAAAACAAGCTCTTCTCATCTTGACACGTAGATGTGGAATATCTTATCCAGACACAATCTTTCATGTTAATGCTTTTGATTACACCTGGACAGAGACTGTATTTATCCCCAGAATCTGCTGCCTCATATTCCTTTCAGCAAATGAAACAGCATATGTTAAGGCAATGAGGCATGGGCACCCTCTGGGCCTTCGTATGCCAGGATAAAGAAAATGAACGTTAATGCCAAAAATAAAAAGGCATATTAAAAATTCAGACGTTTTGGAATCTAATTCAAGATTTAAAGTTGCATTTGGTGTGGTTTATGAAATCAGACTGAAATAATGAGTGTGGTTTTCAACGGATTTTTGATTAAAAAAATACATGCACTACTGTGTTAGAACTTTCTTTTCTTTTATTTACACATTTACTTACTCTATACCTAATTTGAAGCCTTATCATTGCCAGATATGGAAACAGTGCAATATTTGATTAATAATACTGCTACATTTATAGATTCAACAGTTCAAATAATTCAACACTTCATTTTAAATTATTTTTAAAAGTGCAATAAAATTAAATTTTTTGCATTTGCTTAGTTTTTCATATGTGTGATTGTTAAATGATTATTTATATGCAAATTATTATTGGTATATAAATTTTCAGAGACAAAAATTTGGGGACGAATTTAACAAACACAAGAATATGTAATAAAGGACTCAGCATTGTACAGATTTCTAAAAGTTGGATAATTTCTGTGGCAATTAAATAATAGTATAAATGAAGCATTTGCAATAATAATATTGGAGATTTAATTAATATGCCATGTAAACAATGTCTCTGATAATTAAATAAAAAAATTAAGGATAATGTCATATATTTGTTATGAAAAAATGTATTTTTTCCTGTAGGAAAAAATTATAAAACTATATTGATTTGCATTGATAGAGTTAAGAGACAGAAAATAATAAAGGAAATACAATAATTCTCTAAGAATTTTTTAAAAGACATATTGGAACGTTTTGGCAAATTATGATTGTGAGAATAATCAGTTTTGACAAGTTGTCATCAATTTTTTCGCTTACAAAATGGTCTCATCAAATTTACTCTTTCATGAAAATTTCTAAAATTCCTTTGTCTTATGGAATAATTGTCTATTTTCATATGAGTAAGTCAGACTAATTTGAGAATGTGATCTATGTTATATGGACACCAGTGATAAAAAATTTAAGGATAGACACATTTTTTAGCACAATGAAAATCCAAATATTTAAGTTATTTTCATCGAGAGACAGAAATTAGACCATTATTCAGAAATGAAATGAATGTACGTAGAAAATATCTTGTAAGTAGTAAGGAAGCCACACCAGGCTCCTGAGAGTCAGAGCAAATTTGGAAGTTTCTTTGCACTTGCAAGTTCAGAAATGGCTCTTTTTTTTTT
>CAUYQV010078048.1:0-29000 GCA_963574575.1 Galagoides demidoff
TAAAACAATAACTGAGAAAATGACATGAAGGCTGTGTTGATCAGTTTGATGGAAGTATTTCGGATTGCATGTGAAAACCCCACACTGTACCTCAGAAGTGCATTAATGTACATAGTTACCATTCAATAAAAAAAAAAAAAAGTAGAAATTTAGACAGAGACAGACCCTCACAGGGAGACACTACGAGGACACACAGGAAGGACGCCACATACAGGCAGAGGATAGAAGTAACACATCCACAGGCTGAGGAATGTCACAGAGTGCCAGCAAACCACCTATGATGAGGCAAGGAAGGCTTCCCCTCCAGGTTCCAGAAATAGCTGGGCTGTGTTGGCACCTTGGTTTCAGGCTTACATGCTCCAGAACTGTGAGGAAATAAGCTCTTGTTTCAAGCCACCCAGCCTGCGGTACTTTGTTATGGCAACCTGAGGGAAGGGACACACTTGGGAATAAAGAATATGACCATCGTTCTGCTGCACAGCCTGTCCCCAGGCTTTGTGGGCCACACTCGAGACTCACATTGGCAACTGTGCATGGTCTCGGACCACCTTAGTGCAGGGACCATGCCTTCAACCAACTAACCTAGCTAATAGCAAGAGTATGGACCCACCTGGGTATGGAAAATATGATTCTTTCTGTGGCTTCCAGAAGCTCCTCTTCTGCCAGCCTGCACCCACACTCCATCTGCTCTTTCAAGGTCCTCAGATCCTCTAGCACAGACTGAAGAAGAGAGTCATGCCACTCAGCTACAGCTACCTACTCCTTCAGATCACCATTTAGGTGTATGCTGTCATCCAGTTGCATTTGAAGGTCCTAGAAGAGAAAATGTGAAATGGGAGCACAGATCCAAGAGACGTGCACCCATGCACTCATGTTATGATCAAAGTTCCACCTATTGGAATGTGAGCAGGTTCCCACTCTGTAATGGGATTAGATATGTTGCCCTTGCCTTTATGGCTCAACACCATCTGTTGCATAGTTTGCTTCCATGAGCAGAAGCATTTTTACCCGTTCTTGCTCCATATTACAATTTGAAAATACCTTGATTTGAATCTGAAGCTGGTCCAGGGATTTAGTTGCCTCTGACACTTTCTGGTTGGTGTAGCTGACTTGGAGTTCCATCTCATTGAGGTCCCCTTCCATCTTCTTCTGCAGCTGGGTAGCCTCAATTCTGTTCCTGGTTTCAGAATCCAGACTAGACTGCAGGGAGTAAGCACACTGCTGTTTCCTCCTAATTTTAGAATAGCATTCAAGGGTAAAAAATTACGTGCCCAAATTAAGAAAATGTACCTGCTATATTCAAAATAGTTTAGAAAACAGAAAAAATTAAAATCCAGGGAAATTTTAAAATCATGAAAAAAATGACTCTAAAAGGATTTCATCTTAAAAACATAAAACTTGAGACATTAGCAAGTATATGGCCATCATAACAGACTAAGTTTTCTAGACCAAGTTCCCCAAAGAATGAAGATTAACCCCAGAATCTTTTTGAGGTTTCTGTGGAGCAGCCTTAGTATTATCTGCAACCTTGTAAATAACCATCTAGGGAAAACCCTTGGACTTCCTAGAGTGGCTAAGGATGCTCTTCCAGACGGCCAATCTACTTTAAATGGTGAAATCTCTCTGAACAAGTCAGAAAGAGGCACCCCGATTGGAACAAGGCACACAGGCTGGAACAATTCCTGAGATCCAGCAGCACTACTGGACTGGAGACACAACTCTCCTAGAAAGAATAGCATGGTTATCTTCCTCTAGGAGCTTAAGAGTATTCTCAAGGATTGGCTGAGAAAACCAATTGTGTAATATCAAATTATTTCAAATACTCCTCCATAAGAAGAAAACCCCTGAGCTGAAAATGTATTTGCAAAGTGCCAAAGCTAGGACAATAGCTGTGTGTTTAGGAAAGCAATGAAAAATTTGGGAGAACCCATGACAATTTTTGTTTCCCAACATTTTTGCAGTTAGTCAGGGACCATGTGACTAAATTCTGAATGGTTTGTGGGCCACAATGAAGTGTACTATTCAAAGCCTGGCACATACAAATTTTCACTTGTGTGATCCTGCCCTCTCTTCCCCATCTCTAGAAAACTTGATGGCCACATATGGAAGGTCATGAAATCTCAACATGGAAGGGACTTGGGATTTCTAATGATTTTGTAAAATAATGACCCTTTCTTCATCCTGCCTCACATTGGATTCAGACACAGGCAAAAATGAACTTACTGTTTTAAGTCACTAAGATTTGGTGATTGCTAGGACAGTTTAACTTCATAACTCACGCATGGCCATTATGCTCACCCTAGGGCTGAGTAGAGGAGAGAGCAGAAGAGGAAGAGCCTTCCTACTCTTTCTCATAAAGTCCTTCTGCATAAACATCAAGAGTACATTCATCTTGGGCCGGAGTTAGATTCCACAATGAACTACTGCAGAGCCTGCATCTTGAGCTCTGACATGCATAGCTCACACAGAGGCCTGGGGTCAGAGCTTGCAAGTAGGTGACAAGTAGAGGTGCCATTTTGCATGACCAGTCTTCTCCCCCTGGGTGGGGGAGGTCTCAGAAGCAGTTATTGAAATGTATGGGAAATAACTCTCTCTGGCTCCAGAGCCCAGGGCCTGTGCTGGGCCAACCCCATCTCCTTGCCCTCACAAGCTGAGGTCGGTATCTCATGCCTATAGGTCCTGGGCTTTTGTTCTGCTCCTAGATCAGAATCCTATAGAGATGCCAGTATGTAAAGTTAGAAAGGATTTCTAGGGACTGAATTGTATCCCCTCCACAAAAACAAAATTCATATGTTGAAATTCTGAACCCCAGGACCTCAAAATGGGCCTGTATTGGGACTTAAGGCCTTTGAAGAGGTAATAAGAATTAAATGAGACTACTAGGGTAGGGCTCTAATCCAACAGGACTAGTGTCCTTGTCAAAGAGGAAGAAGAGGTACAGAGGTGCATGTGCACAGAGGAAAGAACACACGAGAACACAGTGGCCATCTGCAAAGGAAGGAGAGAGGCCTCAGGGAACTAGGCCTGTCAACACCTTGATCTCAGACTTCTTGGTCTCCAAAACGGGGAGAAAATACATTCTTGTTGTTTAGGCCACCATCTGTGTATTTCATTGTGACAGCCCTCGCAAACTAATGCAGGTGTGCTCACACTCCACGTCACTAAAACCTGTAGACACTTGTGTCTTGCATTGAGAAACCTCTCCTTTTTCCCACAGCTGACTCCTACACAGGCACACTAAAGCATCCCGAGGTGTCAAAATCCTCTGTACAGAAATATTTCCTGCTTAAGCAGACAAACTGAATGTTCCAAACTGCACATTTCCCACAGTTGCTTATGAAATCTTCACAAGGGCCTGCAGATAAGTAAAAAGTGTGATGGTTTAAGAGGCCTGGGTGTAATATGGGCCTGGAGAGTGGCTGCTGAACAACCAACACATTTCAAGCAGAGTCAAGAAATCTTTAAAATGAAAACTCCCTCAAGTACACTTTTTAAGAAAAATGAAGCACTCAGGACCTCAGGCGATATAGTAAGATGTTGCTTCTTTTTCCTGAAATATGAAATACAAGTTTAAAAAAAATAACCCAAATGCAAAAAAAAAAAAAATCAGAATAAAAACTTTGAAAAGCTAATGGCTTTAAATTGATAGTATAATAGGTCATTTTTTTCTCTTACAAAATTGCTCATCTATGTCCGAAAAATGAGAGATTTTCCTTAATATTTTCCCTAATCCAAATATATGATTCATCTTTAAAATGATTCACAAGTTATTTTGCTACCATATCTAAGTTTGAGGCACTACTTTTCAAAGACATCCTAAAATAGTTTGCTTAGAAATGGGAAACGATTTGAACACTTTCTTTTATTGTCTATACAATAAAAAGGAAGTCAGAGAGTGCACATGAATTAAGACCACATGGGAAAGCCTGACTTGACTGAGTTCAGAGGGGTGGACGTCATGGAAGGAAAAGACAGTGAAATGTGACTGGATGACTGAGGCTCCAGGCAGGGGGGCAAACCGTGGGCTGTGGGCAAAATCCCACCACGGCCATTTGCTTTATCCTCTATGGCTGCTTTCAGGCTATAAATGCAGAGCTAAGCAAGAAACATTTCCTTTCTGACCCTTTACAGAAAAGGTGTGTCTAACACTTCTATAGGTGGTCAAGCCAAAACAAAGCAAATACAGAGTGCAAGGAATTTCAGTGCCTCATTCCGATGAGCACCTGTCTGGGTGCATCTGGGGAGAACAGAATACAGGCTGGGCACCTGCGGCTCTGGACCAGTGAGATGACTCTCATGCATTTCGGCATTTCCTCCAATGCCTGGGAGAGAAACCTACTTGGTGGTTTCTAAAGCCCTGGACTGCACCTGACCAACCCAGTAGGAGGCCATATAGTAGGGCTTGACACGGCAATTACAGCCACCAGTTCGCCTTCAAGCAGGTGTCCCTTCCTATGTCTAGGATGGGAAGATCAAAGCCTTTCCTTCCATCAGGGACGGCACTGTCACCTTCCTACTTCTAGCTAGCTATGCCAATATTTATAGAAATCAAAAATACCTTATCATCCATAAATGAATATTAGAATATGAGGCACAGTATCTGGTGAACATTAAACACTCAAATATTTGTTGAACAAGTGAAATATATCACACACATATCACCGGCTCATACTTCCACCAACAATAGACCACCAGGCTGGATCCCTCAGGATTAGTCCTCATCAGGATGGGAGCAAGAGCTTAAAACAGAGAAGGAGTTATCAAGTTTGCTGCCTATCAAGATTTTGCCTGGGGGTCTCTCTTCTTCTGCTTTCCTAATCCCTCTGACTGCTGGGGTCCTGCTGTTCTGGGTTCCTTCACTTTCTGTGGACCCACCTAAGGCTTATGTGGCCACAAGGCCTCAAACCTGATCTTACCCTCAGGCAGTGTTCTCCTTGCATTCTAAAAGTTACCTGGCTTCTGCTTGGTTGCCTGGACTCTTGTTCTCTGCTCTTATTTCCCCCTAGCATTCTATTCGGTGTCCTTAAGATCTCCTTGACTAGACCTGAAGGCAAATTAAGCCATCAGATTCAACCAAGGCACTCTGATACAATGTGCATTCAGGGCAGAAAGGTCTGAGGTGGCGTTTGTGATGTTTGCAGGATATGCTCCTCTTTCCTCCCTGGATGTACCTATTATAGTTATTCTGAATCATTACGACTTATGCCCAGCTCGCCCCTCTCTGCCTCCAGCCCGCCCCTTCTTTTCTCAGCCCCTTCACAGCTCCTGCCTCCTCTTCAGTTCTTTCCTCTCCCAGCCCTGGCTGTTCCCATCTCCAACTTCCTTTGCACTAAGATTATTATAATTGGTGAACTTCTCTACAACATTCAGATGTACCTGACAAGACCCAGACTCTCTGCGGAGTGATTTTTTTTCCCTCAGCTGAGTTTATTTATAGGCCCAGATTTGACATTACTTAAAATCAGTTTTGTTTTTTGTTTTTTGTTTTTTTTTTTTGATTACACAAGGAGACATTCAATTTTGTTCATTGTGGAAGGAAGTAGGGCAACTATCAAGGCACAATGTTTTTGCCCTTCATCAAAAAAATTCTTTTAGACACTGACTCAGAGCCTCTTAAGTAGAGCAGAATTCCTCGCCCCTGTCAGTCCTACAGAGGAAAAGGCCAGTGAGCGAGAGCGGAGATACCTCAAAGCACACAGAGAGCCAAATTTGGCTTGACATCCTCATTAAAAAATTGACCCTCATGCGAGTTTTAGCTGAAAACGGCTCTAGGAAAGAGGTCAGTTCAATTGCACGTGTTAACAGGTTTGTTTAATTGCTTAACAAATACATTGAAAATAAGCTGCCAGTTGAACCTCCAACACAAATGATTTTCCTTGCTGACATATAGCATTGGCTTAAGGGAACAGATCCGATAGCTAATATCATTATTGTTAATTCCATGTGTTTATAATCGTGCCTTTGATCTCCAGCGTGTGAAGTGCTTTGCCAACATGGGCTAACTGATCTTCCTCACCACCTTCCGTGACATGGAGGGGCCGCTTTTATCCTTTTGCTTCACTGGGAAGCTAAGAAGTAGAATGTCGAAAGTCATCAGCTTGTTATGAAAAAGCTAAGAAAAAAAATCCCGCAACCCGTGAGCCTTGTCTAATTCAGTTTCCTGACTGTTAAGACTCAGCTGCTTCAACGGGGAGTCTGTGAGTAGCTTAGCTCCTGGCTCCTGCTCCTCTTCAAACAAACGGCTATAGGTATAGGCAGGGGGTATGTGAACACTTCACTCTGATCTGACATTAATTTTAATGTGCTGCTTCAAATTGTTTAGGTTTTCTTTTCCTCTGTGGTTCAGTATTATCAATCAGTTTCTTGAATGTCCAAGGAAGAGACTTGTCCTAGGGAGGCCTAGACAGGATACACAGTCCTCGCGTATATAATGGGGGTTTTTTATTATCTTGAGTATTATGTGAGACTCAAAGTTCCCTGAATATAAGAAAATCATACGAACTGGCAGGAATGGTGTATAGGTATTCCTTTGCATTAATAGTGAGTTTATCAGAAATTATCTAGTACAGGGTTAGATTAAATGTCTTTGGTAATGTTCCAACAGAAACCATAAAAGCAGCCAAACACAATATGTTTGGATTGACCAAGGATCCTCAAATATGTAACTGTTGCTCATTAAAATCAACTTATACCTGAATTTTTCTATTTCTTCTTCTTTCTCGGGAAGTTTTCTATCAAGTTTTGCATTCGTTTCCAAGAGTTCATGCTGGAAATGAAGAAGCTTGCTCTCCTTACGTTCCAGGGTTCCCTGAAATACATACATAAAAGGCAGTAAATGAACTCCACTTTCAGGTAAAAGGTTTTGTTTCTTCATTTTTTCCCTAAAAATGTATGTCACTAATGCAGCTCTTTGAGAGACGGGTTGGCAGAGATCTGGGTTCAAGTCAGGTCCCCAGAGACTGAGACAGGATGAGACAGACAATGGCTTTCATTTGTCATTTTACTTACAGCTTTGACATTCTTTGGGCTTTCAGCAGGAGCTCAGAGGCTAGAATTCTAAAGTACGTTTTAAAATAGAAAATTCCAATCCTATCTGTGACTATATTTAAACTCTTAAATGTATTACTTTTGAATTTTTCTAACATACTCCATCTTTGGGATGAATCAATAAAAGCATCAAAGCTAGAACAAGGAAGGTGATAACTCCTACCTGAATCTTTTACTTATGTGCAGACGTGGAAGGGGGAGAGAGGAAAAGCTGAATGCATTCTGAGAGCAAGCAACAGGCTAGTGCCCAAATATTACCATGTGAAGAATAAAAAAAATTTAGCATATCCTTGACACATAACCCTCAGTGTAAGCCATCATTGCTGTTATTAGTGCTACTATTACAAATGGATTGTTTGACAGGTAGGAAGATCTCCTGCCTCTCTGAGTATTTAAATATAGCCAAGGCAATTATTGCCAGGAGTGCTATAAAGGCAATTCAATCTTACAAGCGCAGGTTTAACTAAATCCTAACTCTGTCCCAAAGATAAAATGAAGAAGAAGAAACCTAAAAAATACTTGGAGAATTTTGATAATACAGGGCACAAGGAGTGATGCTTTCTGCAGACCACCAAAAGTAAAACTGAGTATTTTAAAATACAAATAAGATATGGGGAATTTTAATAAGGCCTCCCTTACTGTTCTCTTGACGTTACCTTCAATATAAAAGAAAATAGAAACAAATTCTTGGATGGCAATTTCCTCAGAGAGAATAGTATAGTTCCTTCAGGGAGAAACTGTCACCTCTAACCTTACAAAATGTACTGAGAAAGTGAATCTTTAGAGAAGGTATACTAGGATAATTTGAGTCTTATGGCTTTAAAAACATGTGATAAAGTTTCTAATAAAGGCTCACCCAGGAAAATAAGTAACCCAGTGTTACAAATACCTGTCCAAGTGCATGAGGTATTTATGGAGATGACTGAAGACAGAACTTTAGAAAATGTAAATAGAATATATTGCCATCTAGTGGTACCAAATGGTATGAGCACTATGGCCTCAATGTCATTCTCACCTTGGACTCCATTACTGGTCAATTTAATACTATACAGAAATGCCTATATGCTACACAATACTAAAATTGTCCCTGCCAATTGTATCTCTCATTGCCTGTCATAATGTTGGAAATTTATATCATAAAAGTTACTTCTTTTGGTTAAGATGGTGGCTTTAAATAATCCTTAGCCAGGATGATCAGAAAACCAAAGGGAACAAGTAAATGACACATAGTTCACCAACTATGCAAGGACTAGCCTTGGTAGGGGACACCACACTGACAATGGAAGGGATTCTCCATAAATGTAGATGGCCTTGGGAAACATGCAGACAAGGGAAAGAGCTGGGTCAAGGCTGTCTACTTGACAACTCCCCATACGGAGTACCATGGACACATCTGCCTGGCAGGTTGCTTCCAGAATCAAAATGGTGAGGTAAATTGAACAGACAATGCATGGCACAGAGCAGCCCCTTATGGGTCTGATTTTCCATTACCATACCTTCCAAACAGCCCCTAGCTAAAATTGACCGCCATGCCTTTCAAAAATCATTTTTTCTTCTGCCAAGAAGGTGATAGGGGCTATCTTAATGTATCTGGTGCCTAGTGAGCACCTGACACCCAGGTAGATAAGAAAGATGAAAGAGGTTCTGTAGGGCCTGTTAACCACTTAACAACCACGACATGGTAATTTCCTTTTTAGTTTATCGTCTTTGGCAAAAGGTGTTAGTGGTCCTTTTAATCACTAATGCACACCCAGACATAAAACCAATGACTTTTCCTGAACTTTTAATTGTAAGACTGAAAACAGTCCTGTCAAATAATTTGCACAAAAATGAACTTTCTGAGACAAAAAAGATGAGCTTTCTGAGACAAAAGTGTGAGAACATCACTTTGAATCTCATTTTTAAAACTAAAAATCCTAAAGTTTTCAGGGAAAAAAAAGAGGTTGTTTTGATGCACTATTTAAAGAGGGGGCAGCTATGAGGATATTTAATCATTCAACATTCAACAAATATTTACTGAGCTTCTACTATACACCAGGCAATGTTCTAGGCCAGTGCTTCTCAAATATTAACGTGCATATAAACCACCAAGGGATCTTGTTAAAATGCAGATCCTGATTCAACAGAGATGGGGAGAAGGCTGAGAGTCTGAATTTCTAACAGGCTCCCAAGTGATGTCCATGCCACACTTCATGGGCCACATTTTGAGCAGTGAGGGTCTAGGCTCTGGGGATAAACTGGTGAACAAAAGAGGTGTGGTTCCTGTTTTACTATAATCAGGAGATTTGCATTCACTATGGTTTATTCTGCTCTCCAAGCCTCAATTTCCTCTTTTAGAAAATAGTGACAATAGTTTGCTAGGGTGATTACATAAAAAATGCATATCAAGCATTTGGCACAGTGCCTAGCCTGTAGTAAACACTTAAACAAGCATCATTATGTCGTTGCTGTTGTTAATAGAATGCAGATCTTCTGCCATGTTAATGATGGAAACTTTTCTTTTCTCTCTGGTGAGATCTCTGCTTCTTCCAGGGTCACCTGGACTTCAGTCTTTTCTCATTCAATCAATTTCTTGACCTTTTCCATTTCAGTTAAGTTTTTGGCTCCTTCTCTAACCTGGTTTGTCATATTAGAAATCTCTTCTGGAGAGAGATAGAAGGAAATCAAAGTTAGTGAATGGGCTCAGTCTCAGACCCTTGAGATCAGGCATAGCAGACCGTGTCTAAAGTTTCACTGGGACACACTGTTGGCAACTCAATAACAGAGTCATCACTAGTTCATATGAGACCTAAAAATTAGAAAAAGACATCCCCTAATATGCCTTTTTACCATCAGGAAATTTTCTGCAACAACTGGTGAGGATGGTGTTTCCTGATAGATTGTGCACTGAATAACCTACACAGCCTTACATGGCAGGCCTGCTTCTCAGAGCCATACCAGATTCCACCTGGAGGAACACACAGCTGGAATCCCTACACTTCCGTGTGAGTGCTTGGCTATCAACACCAGTGGCTGCCATTGTGTCAGCCACTGTTCAACTGAGCCAAGAACTTAAAGCATAAACTGGGTCTGTGTCTGTCAGCAGCCCAGCCTGCCCGCAGATAGGCCAGAGAATCAGGAGGACAGCAGAGAAGACTGGCTTCAGCTCAAGCACTTGAGCATGTTGGCTAGCAGAGACAGTAAGGCATCCAGAAGTTACAAAGTCTCTGCCATCTGATATTGGCAGTTCTGTCTCTTCATGAAGGAAGCCTCTAGTATCTAAGAGGTGTGCAATTACCCAGTCAAGAGACAGAGGAAGGAGGCTTAAGAGGTTACCCGCCCTTCCAGTTCTAAGATCCTGGGCTATGATGTGATATGACATGAATTTTTAAATGTTACCAAAAGAAACACGTGAGATGGAAATTCTCATTAAACAATAAATTTTTTTCTGGTAAGTGCTATCCAAAAGAGGGATTCCCAAGAGAAAACTCAGGGAAGTGATTCACAACTCTGCACCATAGAGTCACCTAACTCCAAACTCCACCCCAGACCAGGCCATCAGCACTGGCTTCACCTGGGAAATTCCATTGTAAATGTGAGTTCTCAGGCCCACTGAATCAGAAACTCTGGGGTGGTCCCCAGCCATCTGTACTTCCACAAGCTTTCCAGGTGATTTGGATGCAGCTAAAATTTTCTAACCACTCTTCTAGCACCCCTCACTAGTAATTAGCCAGTGACCTGATCTTGGACTATAAAGGTCAACAGAGAAAGCAATAATTATTATTATCCAGTAATAATTAACTTGTTTCCAGAGCTTCTTAGGATTTTCCTGCATATCACTATTGGTGCTGCTATAAGTTGGCAGCCTCTTTCAAGGGCTGTCTGGCAGTATATCAAAACTTAAAAATTCATTAATTTAATCCAGCAATTTCTGGGGACCTATTCTACTGAAATATGTTTACATGTGCACACAAATACATGAATAGAGATGTACAATACAGGATTATTTGTGTTAGTGAGTGATCAGATCTAAAATTAATAAGGTCTTGTTAAATGATAGTCATCCTTATTATGAAACTCTATGTAGCTATTAAAAATCACTTAGTTCTCTATCCACAGGTATGCAAAGAACCGCAAGGTACATGGGAAGGTTGCAAGCTCAGCAGGTAAGTGCATATGTGTTGAAGCCACACTGGCTGGGCTCAAATCCCAGCTCTGCTACTTATCAAACATGAATTTGGTCAATTTACTTGACATTCTGACCAATAGAATCTCCACTTTACAGATAAGGAAACTAAGACTAAGAATCATTCACCAATGAATAGTTACAATATATAGAACTGTACCTATAACGTGGGCTATAGAAATATTCATTAAGTTAGAAAATATATTAATTAATGAAAAAATAAAAGGTGTAAAACAATGTACAAGTTGGGTAAAAAATACGCACATGAACACAGAACATACGTGGAAAATCTTAGTAAGATTATGGATTTCAAGAAATTCTTAACGGTGGTTTCCTTTACAGAGCAGAACTGAGGAAGGTAGGAAACTAGTCTTCCTTTTAGGTTTAATTTAATGCAAATAACATCTGCAGTTAAAAAAACAAACAGAAGTAGTGAAAATTGACAAGTGAAAACGTGACAGGAACATGAAAATGGGGAGGCTTTGTGATCACAGAAAACAGCCTCGCCCTGTAACCTGGGCTCTCCTGGCCCCCCTCTGCGGACCTTGGAGCTGCATCTTCTCCCTCCCAAGTGTCTCCTGGCCCACAGTGCTCTCCTCATGTGCATGCTCAAGCCTGAGGAGCTCACCTCGGAGAGCTTGGACCTCCTTCTCAGAAGCATCCAGTAGCACCTGAGACTCCTTGAACTTCTGCCTCCAGGTGGTAAGAGCCTTGTCAGACACCTGCTGCTTCTGCTCCAGCTTGGCTGCCACAGGGCAAGCCTTCCCGGGTCAGACAGGGTGTCCTGCAGCTCAGGCTCTGGGTTTCCAGCAGCCTCCTGCAACCTAATAGCCAGCTGCTTCCTAAGAAGGGGACACCCGAAGGGCAAATGAAGCAACAAGGCTGCGGGAGCTCGTTGAGTCTGTCCTAAATTAAACACAGTGTTGGGATATGAGGCCAGACAATTAAGTTCATGAACTCATCCTAGAAAAAGTGCTACAAACCTTCAAAGTATGCCCTTGGATAGCTGTGCACCCAGGCCAGCACCTATTCCACTCTTCAAAAGCAACTTTGAAACTCTTTTCCTGAAATGTCCATCAGAGCTGTCATCGTATGAGGTCAGATATTAAGTTTGCAAACTCATCCTAGAAAAAGTGCTTTGATGAAGCACTAGGCACTGGCATCAGCTTCCCGAGGGGAGCACTTCAAAGGTCACCATGGTGATACTCACCAATGAGGGGTATGGCGCTTTTCCTAGGATGAGCTCGCAAACTTGATTGTCTAACCTAGTATAAAGCAGTGTGGCCTCGGGGGTTGGCTGAGGATAAAGCAAAAGCAACTCATGTCTGAAAGTGACCTCCCAGCACCTAAAGAACCTGGACGTCTGCTGACCACCATCCTCTGGGCTGCTGTGTGCACATGGTCTTTAATTTCTGTGCCCTTAGCCAGCCTGGACTTGGAACTCAAGATCTCTTTGAATTCCTATACATATTTGCTTATCCTAAACTTTTAATAGGATTCTGACTTTATTGACAATTTCATAAGAAATGGGAAAAAGAAGATTGTACCGAATATCCGTAAGCAACTTAAAAACCTGTAGGCACATTTAGTTGTTAAAGAGTTCCTTGGCTATGTTGCTTCTGAAGAATACGCTCCTGCTTTCTTATGCTCATTCCCTCTCCTAAAGATGCCACAGTTGTCTATTCTTTCTGAGTTTTTTCTCCAACTCAACTCCTCTCCCCAGACTTATATACTCAAATCCACCTCATCATTGTACTCACTTAAGAGGTTCTGTTGCTCTTACTGGGCACTCTGGACCCCATCTGTTGTTCCTCTCACATCCCTGAGATGGCGTGGTTTATTACAATGCTTCCTCTGTCACCCCCAAATACTCTGCTCTTAGGAATTATAATGGGCAAAATGTGTTTTCTCCCCTACATCTGCAGGGATGCTGGAAGTCCCATTGTTACTCACTTATTATACTTCTTAGATAAAAGGTACTGTATGTACCAAAGCTTTTTTTGATCTACTGCTATTAAGCAGAAAAAGGTCCTTAGGAATTAACATGGAACACACAACTAGCCCAAAAGAGCAGCATGGAAATAAAGCCCTCTTTTGGTGGAATCCTGCAAAAACTAGTCTGTGCTCTACATCCAGGAAGGATCTGGGCTATAACAACTTGCTCTCTGGGTTTTTAAAAATAGTCACTTCATGTCATTGCTTCCTTTTCCTAACTGTTAAGAGAAAATTCTGATATTTTACCCAACCTGAGACAATAGGAGTCCTGTAAAATAAGTACATGTATTTTGACGACTTTAGGCATGTGTGATTTAGATTAGCAGGAAATAGGTAACCAGTCATACTGGTTTGCCTCGGACTGCCTGGGATAGGAGGTTTTCACCCGGACGTGAAAGTTTCAATGCCAAAAGGAAAAGTCTGGGGTAAACTGATTGAATTGGTCACCCTCATTTTACTGGTAATTTTATTCTTTATTTAATACCAACGGGCTTATTTTCCTCCTTAATTTGCCAACCATAGCACCTACTTAGTTGCCTAGAATATGTAAGGAGAAATTAAGAAACTAAATCCTTATCCTTGGGGAACTTAGAACTCAGAAGCAGTAAATTGGGTCTCGGGTGAGCTTGATTCTGCTGAACTAACTCATCGTATGAACTCCAGCCTGAAAATCAAAGCAGCTAAATCTTCAACTTCAATTAAAAAATAAAATAAGACAAACAGGACCCTACATGTTTTGTAGCTATCTATCTCCCTGGAGTGATTGAGAAGAAAAGCAAAACCTTATGTATTTGGTGTTTGACTAATTTTAAAGCATCCAGGGTCTTCAGCTGCTCCCACATTTGCCCATTATTTTTCTTTAGCTGTCACATACTCTAGACCTAGTTCCAACAAATCTATGTGGTCACAGTTTAATCTATAATTGTCCCCTCTTTTATAAACCCCCATTAAACCATTAAATGGAATGACAGGTAGACACTTTCACCCCAATTCTTCAATCATTATCATGAAAAAAATCTTACTTCAAAAGCAAACGCCATATTTGGATAGAAGGGAGTATTTCAGTTCAAAGCCAAAATTTTCTGTGGTCCAGAGTTTTGATAAAACACCTATGGCAGGTATTTTTAGTATCTGTCATTCCAAAGCCCTTTTTAAGTTACTGCAGATACAGAGATGGATCACTTGGTGCCCCTTCTGGGACAGAACACAGCAGCTGTTCAGCCTCTGCACAGCAATGCCTCTCAAAGATTTAGGCGAAGAACTGAAAAACATTATTTCTAGTTGAAGCAAAAGAGAAATGTATTGATCTGCCCTGGATTTTTGCCAAGCTTCCAAGATGGGGACACTCTTCTGAGTAAACCTTTAATGATTATCAGCTGGGATTAGTTTGACACTCCTTCAAAGACAGATAGTTCCTCAGCCTCTTAGCAAAATGCTTCGGTACTATGCCTTGGCAGTGAATCTAGATTCAGTTGGGCCCCAGACTTCTGTAGTTCCTGAGAAGAATATTTAAAACCTTGATGTGGCATTGACTGTGAAATTGATATTCTAACCTCAGGGGTGGCCTGGGGGTGATTTCATTGTAAAGCGACCTTTGTCCTATATGGCATGGTGACTCATCCTAACATGTGTCCAGCTGTCCACGTCCATCTTCACAGACCACTCTGTAGGCTACAAGTTGTAGACCAGAGGCACAATGACTTTGATGCATGGAGACATGTGCACACATGAGCGCAATTATTTCAGTGTTCCAAATGAAATACAGGATTTTAAGTGGTAGCCCATTTTCAAACCATAGCTTAAGGTCATAGCTTTCTTGAAGACTTCCCTTATACCCCTAGAAAGAGCCTCCTTTCTCTCCCCAGGACCTCTTTATAGTGTCTATTATTTTGTATTAGACTTTTAAAAATTTATTTTTTCTTTTTTTAGCCTTGCCAGCAGTGACCATTTCAGCTTTGGTTTGGAGCTTGATCATGCACTCAGCAAGGATTTAAGTGGATTTCATGAGGCCTTAGAGACACACTCATTATTCTCGCACTCCCCCGGGTGACTACCTGCTCCCGTGGCATCCTCCAAGTCTTCAGTTCTATGGATGACATCGTTTCACACTTCATTCTCCACTGCACCATTTCAGCATTGCCTTTGGATACAGCCCCGTGCAGCTCAGCCTTGACCTCTTGTTCTTCTTCATACTGCTCTCGTAGAAGTTTATAGTCACGCCCGGCTGACTGCAGAGCAAGGACCAGAGCACTCTGTGACTACAGGGGACATGTTTGAAAAAAAATAAAATAAAAGGCGCCACCACCATTAACAACAAAAGGCTTGGAAGTGATATAATTTTTTTACTTAGATAAGGTTAATAACAACCTGCCACAAATTCAAGCTGAACCTGAACCTAGGAAGATAATACCAGGGAGAGGATTTGGGAGAAGAAATAAAAGGATAAAGAGTATCTAATTGCTGACATTAAAACAGGGAAGGGAATTCTATTTCAGGGAACGTCAGCCTGCCTATGCGGGCTTCAACGACACACAGGCCTGGAGTTCTAGAAATAGCGCAGAAAGCAAAGGTAGCCAGGAGGACGTTCACCATCACTTAGGCGGTAAGATTTATAGTCAGCAATTTAGCAATACGTGAGACACAGATCTTGTCTGAATCAGAAAGGCTTTTCAGTCCATCGATGAGGACAATAAAATCTCATATTACACTGAAATCTCTGAAAACCTCAGCTATTATCACTTTAAAACAGTCCTGCTCAATAGTTGTTTAGGTTTTTTTTTTTCTAACTTCAGATTAATGCAGTGATACTTAGGCTAGTTTTATTTTGTAAGGTTAAGGTCTGGATTGTCGTTTTGCCCCTCACCCAGGAAGTGTGCAGTATACCCACACAAAGTACCCGGGTAGGAATTTCTGCAATTACGAACATGTCCCACATGTCCCATTATGCACACTGTGTACACGCTCCAATGTGGTAACTGTAAGCTACATGTGACTATCAAACAGTCAAAATTTGCCCAGTACACTGTTTCATCTAAGCTGAATTGTAAATTTTATTTAATTTTAACTGACACATATTTAAATTTATATTTAAATAGCTACTATCATATAGCAGTGGCTCCTGTATTTACTGGACAAATGAGCTGAGTCTAAAGAACATTGCTATCATTTAAATGCTGGTCTGCCTGATGTAGCAGCATCATTCCCAGGAAATATTAGTGTAGTGGGAAGAATCAGGGCCCAGCCAATCCTCATAATTCCTTCACGTGAATTAGTAAAAAGCATCTTCTTTGGCAGACACAGCGCTGAGGGCACATGACCTAGATCCCAGCAGCCTCAGTGTGTGACACTACAGTGGTAGGTAAGAAACCACCATACCAGGTGACTCTGAGAAGGACAAAAGCTTTGGAATCAAATTGAGATATTTCATCTCATTTAATTTTATTTTATTTAAAAAGAAGAACTTTGAAAGCCTTTCTGTGGCATTTATCCAGCATAAGCTCATTGATCATCTGTTCTAGGCACTAGGATCATGGAAGTAAAGGACACAGATGCAAAGCCGCTCCCTCATGAGTCAAAAAGGAGCACAGGGATACAGAAAATAAGGATAGAAATGAACAGATAAATACAACGTATAATAGCCAAAAAAATAAAATAAGATTGGCATGATATAGAACATTTGGTTCCTTATCATCATCCCCTAAAGATTTGGGGGGAGGCCTTTTAAGCAACGGGAATAGCAGCTATGAAAGTCGTACAGCAGGAAAGATGGCTTGTTGCAGAGGCAGAAAAGATGCCAGGACAACCAGAGAGGGGAAAAGGAGGGAAGCAGATGTATGAGGGAGGGTCACAGAAGGAGGCTGGAGCCAGATCAGGGGGACTTGTGGGCCAATTGGAAGTCACCGGGAAGGCAGCCAGAGAGAGCTTCTAACATATAAATCAAGTCCTTTCACTACCTGCTTAAATGCCTTTACAGTTTATCACTGGCTGGATGACCTTGGACAAGTTACTTGTCTTCTCAGAGCCTTTGTTTCTTCATACAATAAAGACCTAATTGCACCTGCTTCATACAACTGATAGGAAGATTGAAATAAGATGAGAGAAGCATCTAGTACAATATCTGATGTGCACACAATAGTGGTAATTTGAAAATTTGTATATAATATAGAAAACATGAAGAGTTAAGGGAATAAAATGGTACAATATTTTAAAACAAAGCCTCAGCCACTTCCATCTTCAGAGTACATGCTTTTTTAGTAATATCATGTATAAGAGAACTACTTCAGGGTCTTAGTAACAAGATGCCTTGAATATGAACTAAGAATTAGCTTTAAATATCAGGGCTCAGAGACCACATCTGTCATGTTAGTCTCTATGCTTTCATCTTAAAGAACCACTTTCACTGGGGTCACCTTCTAGCAACATTACATATCCTCGTGGGAAGAAATGATGAATCTCTGTAATTTATTGACAACTAAAAAGTAATATTGAGCTAACCCAGCCCCATTTATTTTATTCTCATCTTTTATTTAATTCCACTTCTTGGAGAGCAGTTCAGAATCAAAATCCATAAAGAGCCTTGTTGACCTTCTGTTCAAGCACTCATGCAAAATGGAAATACATACTTTGCTTGCTGTAAAGCTGACAAACTATAGAAACGATCTGAATCACTAAGGAAGATCCTTCAGTCATTGGGATTCTTCCTAGCATGGTTTTCTCCCCCTCAGAACTTAAAGAGCATTTTCCTTCTTCTTTTAAGAATATGGGCTAACCCATCAGCACTATTCTTTTAAAAACACCCAGTCAAGTTCCTGGTACGAAATAATAGATGTATTACTTTGGTCTCCTTTTCCAGCTGCCCTTTTAGTTCTTCAATCTGCCAAGTGAAGTTGTTCTTTTCCCTTGAAGTTGGCTCATCAGAGCCTCCTTTTCTTCCAGTCTCCTTAGGAGCTCACCTGCAGAAAGATCTCACAAAATAAGTTAATCATGGCTTCCCTCATCTACTGCCTCCCCCACTTGACTTAATGACTGTAAGGGCAGCCAGAATGACTCCTACTCAAATATTTTTGGTATTTACAAAGGATCTGAGAGTCCCGTTATCAGCAAAACCTTGTCCATGATCCCATCTAGGACTTGTAAGAGAGCCCTAAAAAAAGAACTGAGTTTTACCAGAAAGTGTGAATTGATAACAGCTAATACTAGTTACTACTTATTGAGAACCTGTCTGCTGTAGATGCTTTATAGATGAGATATGAAAATTAAATTCACAAAATCAACCTAGAAAAAGTGCTACATACCCCATTGCTGAATATCACTACCCTCACCTTTGAAGTACTCCCCTTGGCCATCTGATGACTGTGATGATATTCAGCAATGAGGTATGTAGCTCTTTCTCTAGTTTTGAAAACCTTTGCAAACTTAATTGTCTGACCTCATATATTGTCTACTTTAATTTTCATAACTGCCTGATAACCATTTTGCAGAGGAGAAAGCAGGGTAATTTGCTTACATGTGACTGAAACAGAAACATACACAGCTAGTAATTGGTGAAGGTAGATTCAATGAAGTTCTTACCCTAAAGAACACATTCTTTCTTCTATACCATGCTCCCCTGTTCATTACATATGGGTTTGCCAATTTCTGTCTGTATACATTTTAGATAATTATAACTCTTTGGCCTCATGTGTAAAGTGAAAATAACAATGTAATACAAGTTTGTTAATGAAAATTAAATGAGTGCGAATATATTTTATGCACTGAATTGTTAAATAAATATTAGAAATGGTCACTAAATTGTAGGAAATAGGACCATGAGAGGAGAAGTTCTATTATACGCTAGTCTATCCTCCCTGCTGCTTGTGTTAATTACAATTGGCCTTTTGTATCTGTGGGTCCTGCACTCATGGATTTAACCAACCGAGGCCTGAAAATATTCAGAAAAATAGATGGCTGCATCTGGACTAAACATGTACAGGCCTTCTTTTCCTGTCATTACTCATGAACAATATAGTGTAACAACTATTTACATAGCATTTACATTCTGTTAGGTTTTATAAGTAATCTAGTGATGATTTAAAGTATGTAGACAATATACCTAGGTTACACATATATGCAAATACTACACCATCTTGTATAAGGGACTTGAGTATCCGTAGATTTCGGTATCCGCAGACAGTTTTCCTGAGACCAATCCCAGGAAAAGTTTGTTTTTTCTATGGTATAATTAGTACGATACTAAAAGTCCTAAATATATATGATTTCCACCCCTCATGCTACAAACAAGTTCTAAAGCTCTCAGCATTTTAAGAAAGCATCTGCTTGAGTTAAAGTAGTACTTCCCAAACTTTTTGATCTCAGAACACTTTACATGCTTATTAATTATTGAACCCCAAAGAGATTTTATTCATGTCAGTTTTATATTAACAGATAGTATAGTAGAAATCAAAACAGAGAAATTGAAACTATATAAACAATGATATATTAATATATTAATATAAGTAACAGATTTTTAGGGGGGGAACCTCTATATTTTCCAAAACCAAAAAAGTTAATGAGAAGAATAACATTGTCCTATTTTTTTTTTAATCTCTGGCTTAATAAAAAAGAGCTAGAATCTCACATCTGCTTCTGAGTTTAATCTATTTATAATATAGAAGAAGTCCCTAAATTACAAACATCAACCTACATACAACTCTCATTTAGGACAAAAGCTAATATACTGAGTTCCTGAGTTACAAACATTTGAATGACACACGACTCTTACTTATGAATGGAGACTATTACAGGTAATAGGTAAATGTACCTGTTCCAACTTACATACAAATTCAACTTAAGAACCAAACTACAGAACCTATTTCATTTGTAACCCAGGGACTGTCTGTATTGCTCCACTGATATATATGAAGAAGATCTAGCCTCTCACAGATAGGTGGTTGGGGAGGGGAAGTACATTTTCATAGTCTTTAAGATTATTGTGACCATGATTTGGAATTACACCAAAACTCAACAAACTGAAGTTTCTGAAGGGTTAGTTGCTTGTAAGCAAATCATTTCATTACATTAACCCTGTTACACTGAAATTCTCTGTCTATGTTAAACTCTGACTGGCTCATTTACCACATGTAATTTTGTAATATCATGCTAGGGGTGACTTGAAAAGTACACATTCATTGAATTATCCAGATCGTCAAAATGTTGACACATTTCATTATACAACGTAAAAGAGAAAAAATAAGTTATTTTTTCTTCACTTAGTCACTCAATACTTCTGACCAGATGTGTGGGGAATTTCCCCATATGCCAAGAATTTTCCAGAGGACACCAGCTTGGTGTCCTACCATTTAACTCAGTTCTGACACTAACTACCTGGAGATAGTGTTTTATGTATGTGGGTATGTGTGTGTGTAGATATATGTATCTTATATATCACAACACCACACATAATATTTACAAAATCATATTTGTCTACATCAACACTAATCTCATCAGAAAGGTGTTAGACTTAGGAGCTGTCAAGCTCGTGATGGCATGTACATGTTTTCTAAAACCTAATTTTTGCCTGAAAGCTCTATTTCATTGTTGGCAACAAATGCTCTCAGTTGTATTCTTTGAAGTGACAGGTTTACTCTGTTCATTTTAGAGAAAATAACTGACAAATACACAAGTTTGAATAAGCCTCGTTTGTCAACCATTCTTTCAAGTAAAAGTGGTACTCCCTATTAAAACAGGTGGCTCAGCTGAGAATTTAGTCACACTTCTTAACTCCAGTATAAAATAGGAGTTCTTTATTCATACTTCTCGTTTTGTTATACAGAATATTAAAAAGATATAAAATGAGGGTTCAGATGTAACCAAATTAACTTTTACTGCTTCCTTAAGGATACCCTTAAGTGAAACTAACTTTTCTTTGCAGTCTGTGAGTACATATTAGTGAATACAATGATTACCAGTACTGTTTAGTGCTGCTTCCTGGACTTAAAGCTTCAGCCATTTTAATCATCATTGCTTTGCACATCAGTTTGAATGGCAAAAGAATTTGAAAAGCAAATAGTATCTTAGTATTACAACGAAATATCTCTAACCTGATGGAACTACTATAGGGTCTCAAGGGTCACTGGGGACCTGAGAACCAAGATTGAAGACTACCTGGGGGAAAATACCACATTTAAAGGATTCTGAAAAATGCAAAATCCATCATGGGCTTGAGACTAACATATCATATATGTTACAGAACAAGCTCCCACTTAATGGGGCTTACTTGACCACATTCACTACTGATCTCCTCTGGAAGCAGCTGGCAAGACAGGGCATGAGAAAGAAACTTTGGCAGTAGCCACAATAAAAAAATAGCAAAAATTTGGAATGTGGACCCAGGGAGGGGAGGACAGGCTTAGATAGGCATAAACTTAAAATTTAATTTACACAAAAGCTAAAAGGTAAAGTTAAAGAAAGAAATAAAAGGTCCTGCAGCCTAAGCAGAATTATCACCTCTGATCCACCTCATTTCACTCACCTACCCACCAATTTCCTCATCAAAAAAGTGAGTAGAAAATTAATGCCAGTGACTAAGGGGAGTTAGCAGTGCCTATCAACACAAATGTCACATAACTCTTCCTTCAGAGCCAGATAAGACACTATCCTCCAGCTTTCCTTCTGGAGGAGCCCACACACCAGCTACATCCTACACGGCACAGATGATCAAATTGGGGGGCTCTGCAGCAAGGCCAAATACACACTCTTGATGGCAGTATAAAAAAAGTCCCACTAGATATCCTTGCTAAAACCAAAAACACTGTGCCCTTGTAGGTGTCCAGGCCTGTAGTTTTGTCAACTAATTTCAATTTAGCGTTGACCCTAGATTTAGCATCTAAATATAGAGGTGTCCACTGACAGAAGGATGTTATTTAGCTCAAATGATCTTTACTTTCTTTTTTAAAATGTGTGCCTCTGAACATCATGAATGCATCATTTATTTTCATTGACCTGGGAATTTTATCTCTGGAAATATATTACGAAAACTAATTCTAGTTATAGGCAAACATCCAGCCACATGCTATTTATAGCAGAGAAACAAGTCAAGTTACAGGTCCATCTACTTGGTGAATTAAAAGCAGTCATTATAAATGAATGAGCATACAACATACAAAAAAGCTTATGATAAATTTTTTAAAAACCAAAGAGATTGCTATAATATAAAAGTCTAGAAAAATATCAATAGTGGTTAATAGTCAAGAATAAACCATGGAACACTTTTCTAACTTTAATTTACCAAACGTTTGTGGAGCAATAATAAGTGCCACTAGTATTCCAATGATTGATACTCATATATCAAAAAACAAAGACCCCTGTATTCATGGACCTTATATTCTGACAGATAAAAAAAATAAACACACATTATGTCTAGAATGTAGTTTGCTTGAAAGTAGTAAATATTAAGAAAAAAGAAGCACTTTGATGAAATGGGTTGACAGTGCTCTAATGTCACCTTTTAATAGGGTCTATCCTGAGTTGCCCAGAAGTGCACTTCATCAACCCTTATCTACAAGTCTGTGCAGAATCAATAAGAAATCCCAGGCATAGGAAGCAGTTAAGGCAAGACTCTAGGGAGGAAATGTGCCAGTGTGTTCAAAGCACAGCAAAGAGTCAATGAGGCGAAGGCAAAGTTAGGGAAGGGACAGGTGGAAGATGAGATCTGAGGGCCATGAGTGAATCATATAGGTCCATGTAGCCCATCATACAGACTGTGGCTTCCACTGAGTGTAAAAAGAGATGTAGCTTCATCAATGATGTTTTTAAAATGCTCATTCAATGAAGTAGAAGTTGCACACAAGTCATGACTAGTAGACTGTGGTGAACCCGATCGTCTTTTGATCTTGAGAGTTGTTCCTATGGACTGCACATTGCTTTTCTACTTCTTGGAAGGGAGCTAGGCCTGGTCTCCTAAAGGGGAACAGAGGTAATGCTTCCCAGACAAGAGGCATGTGTGTGGACAAGAGTATCTCAGAGGCTGTATTCCACCCTAGAGTCTTTAAATGCCCAATGGTCTCAACGGATAGTTCATTAATTCAGTTGTGCCTCCATGAGACTGCTGGGAATGAGGATGACTCATGAGTGACAGCACATTACTTACCACTCTCACTCCAAAGCTTTGACTTTTATTTTGTCAAGTCTTTGGCCAACTGAGTTGCCTCATTTAGTTTGCACTTGCTTCATTCAAGCACTTTTCATACAGAACATGGAGTTTCTCAGCATTAGCCTATAAGTTGAGAAAGAAGGGTTGGTTGGTCATGGCTCAAAGCAGCCGTGCTGAATTAGCTGCTCAAGGAAGGAGGGGATAGGTGGCTCATGGGACTCGTGTGCTCTCTTCTGCAATAAAGACCGCAGCCAGCTTTCGGAAATCACTTCTTTTAATTTAAGTGAGTCCAATCAACTCTAGGTCAACTCCTGGATAACTAAGATACTTAACCTTTGCAAACAGTAGGTATTAGTGGAAAAACCCAATCCCTGGGCTTTAGGTCCCTTCTAAAATTGTTTGTTCTTCTCTTTTGGAGAAGGAAATATGTAAAATGCTAATGAGGTACATGGTCATTTTCTGATTTTATATATATACAATAAACTTTCTTTTTCTTCCACTAGAATATAAGTTTCTGTTTGATCACAATGCCTAGAATCATACTTAGTACATAATAGGAGCTCAACAAACAAGGATAGAAATCCAGAGAGAAGGCAGAATAAGACGGAGGAAGAAGGAAGTCTATAAGGGCTGCCCCAGTAGGATAGGAGAAAGTAAATGCATCAGAGTTATAATAACTTAACAGCAAAAATGTGAGCTGTCAGAGCAACTGCACCCTCCTCATTTCTGTGGTTGCAGGATCAAGATAATCCTGTCAGTCTAATACTTCAATTATAAACTCAGATTCTCAAAATTGGCTTTTCATGGCTGGAGAAAAAAAAGATATGGCATTGGCCTTTGCCCTTCTACCTGATTTAGGTAACCCATCTAGTCACCAGATTCTTGCCACACCTTATAAACTCTTAATTCATACAGCAGCCCATGAAGTCTTTGTCTCTGCCAAAAAAAAAAAAGTGTACTATAGAAATGAAAGTATAAGGAGACAAAGAAAGGAATACACCAACAGCATTTCAAGACAATGGAGATACCCTAGTGAGAAGGCTAGTAGTTTCAATGTCAACCTAATTGTTATGATAGAGCAATGGCCAAAACCCAGGAATATTTAGAAGGTGATACTAGCTTTAGTCCTCTGGAAAGCATCTGAATCAGCAAAAAGTTTAGCCATCTCTGGTAGAACCTATGTCCTGTTGAAGATTGTTTTCCTCAAGCTACTAGTGACTATTCTAAATTTTCTATGAATCCTGCTAAATTATGTCTTCTTGTCTCTCCCATGGAGTGCTTGACATACAGTAGGAATTTAATAATCCCTAAGATACTTAAATTATTGCAAACTTTGGTGAAAGGCTGCCAACACACCCACATAAGTTTACCAAGATTACATTCAAGCTTTCCTCCTAAACCCTGACCTCCAGACTTGTTTTAACTTGGTCAAGCTGCTACCCACTGATTAGCAAACAAGAACCAAGACAGGTCCATGCCCATTTGGAGACTGACAAGTAAAACCATGAAGTTCTAGCTCACAGATGTCCTGCAGCCCACCCAGGCATGGTGGCGGTGGTGGTGGTGCAAAAATAGATCTGGCAGAGATTTCCTGACCAGCTTCTCACACAACGCCAGTAGGCTCTCCAGGTTAGAACATTAATGTTAAAAGCCAGGTGTGCTCAATTATCCACTCTCCGCTTGCAACTAGAAGGTACAGTTCTAGGTTGCCTGCACAGTTTCTAATTATATTTTGAATGAATTCATTTATTCTCACTTCTGAAAGTGCCTTTTATAGTCAAAGTCAGGACATTCATTTTTTTCTTCACAATAGCCCTCAAACATTCAGATTTGCTTTGTTTTATAAATGAGAAAAACAAGCATGAGAGAGATAAATACCTAAATTCACAGAGCTACTAAGTGTTGGAATTGAGATTTGAACTGAAACTGCCCATGCAAATGCACACACAAAAAGTCAAACATTAGATTCCTACACATTCATTGTATGAAGTAGTGATAGCAAAGGAAATGTTAAGGATTCATTGACAATGTCCAAGTTGGCCTGAATTATCCCAAATCCTGAGTCCTAGAGGAAAATGGATAAAAATATGATGACTATGAAAACCATCTATATTTTATGACAAGTCTGATAATAAATGGCCCATTAACTGAGCCAGGAGGAACAAATCCAGGCGTGAGAAATGGTGCTTCTGTTTATGGCTCGGCATATGCTATGGTATGCACCTGTTTGCTGAGGGTGAAAAAATACAGATCTCTATAAGATAACTTAGTCAATGGTGTGTGGAAATGGCAAGAAAAGGAGCCAGAGAGTCCCCAGTTTTCAAGAGAGGTCCACGTGGCACAGGCCAGCTGGGCTGGGCATGTCTGTAGAGTGGGCTGTCCACCTGGGCAAATAGAAAAGGCATTTTCCTTTAGGCATAGCTTAACATGGTGGGGATCCAGGCACTGCTAAGCAGCTAACCACTGGTATAATGTTTTCAATTTGTAAAATATTTCACAAGCAGAATCTATAAAAGACAATGAGGTTGTTTAGCTAAAGGTAGCTTGTGCAAGGGTACAACACACAAAAGGGTTGTACCTTCACAAGAATTTCAAATCTAAGCATAAGGATAAACAGTAAAATTTGGTGCCAGGGAGGAAGGGGTTAATGGAATAATGCACATTTATCTTATAGCTGATTCTTAAAATGATACATAAAAATGCTGCCTCCCAGAAACATGGGAGCCAATGGGACTCCAAAATAATCAAGATAATTGTGAGATCTCCTATAACTTCTAAATTGCCCTGGGCCTCCCTATCGGCTTTTGAAAATGATTTCATTTACACTGTACCAAAGAGCACTGGCATTCTTAGCATTATAATGCACAGGAAAAAAAGACAAAACAAGAAAAAGTTCAGCATAACGTATATGACTATAAGAACAAACAGAAACAATGTACCCCACAAAAATATATTTAAGGCAGGCCCAGAATGTGGTCACCCTCAGAAATACATACAATTTGGAGTCAAGGCCCATTTTTTCCATAGCATTGTGTGACTTGGACAAGTCACTGAATCCTTGAGCTCCTAGAGGCATATAGAGGCATACTTTCTACAGGTAAAAGTATGCTAGTTATTGAGTGCACAAAGCACTTATGTTTACTATAGTGTACAAAGCACTATAGTAAACATAAATGAAACCTACTTGTTGCCTTAGAGATGTCTTTAATTTAAGCAAAGTTAAAAGACTAGAAAATATACAAGAACAAGAGAGACTCAAGAATTTCTACAGGAATTCAGAAACAGGTGAAACTTTAATAAAGGAGATTGAACTTGAGCATTACAGAGAGAACTAGTTTGGAAAGGCACACTTGAAGAAAAATGGATATTTGGTGGAAGGTAAGAATTTTAACTTAGTTGAAACAGAAGGCCCATGAAACAAAGTAATGAGATCTAAAACTGTCAAGGCAAGTTGAATCTGATTATGGCCATAGGGTACCTTAACAGCAGAAGTTTGGAGTTCATTTTTTAAACAGAACATAATTTAACAAAGCCATGCTTTAGAAATATTAATCCAGGTACTATCTAAGATGGATTGAGGGGGGGAAAAAAGGCTAAAAGCAAAACATGATCATTTAGGAAGCTAATATAACAAATAGCCCAGTCAAAAGTAATGAGTGAGGCTGGCTGCTATGGTTCACATCTATAATCCTAGCACTCTGGAAGGCCAAGGTGGGAGGATTCCTTGAACCCAGGAGTTCAAGACAAGCCTGAGGAAGAGCAAGACTCTATCTGTTCTAAAAGCAGAAAAACTAGACAGGCTTTCTGGTGGACACTCATAGTCCCAAATACTTGTGAGGCTGAGACAGGAGAATTACCTGAGTCCAGGAGTCTAAGCTTGCTGTGAGCTAGGTTGACACCATGGCACTCTAGGCTGGGTAACACTCTGTCTCGGACCAAAAAAAAAAAAAAGAGGCAAAGAGAAATCTAACTGACAATGGGAATGAAAAGCTATAAAACAGTGAAGATTGACCCGCTACAATAATTGATACCAAAGAATCAGAAATAAATAATTGAGACTCATAACCTGGGTCATAGGAAGAACCAGGTGACAAGTGGCAAAAACATTCAGAGGAAATGCTGGCTTCAGGAGATAATGGCTTGGTTCTAAACATGCTGATTTGGGGAAAGGAAGATATTACCAATCTTTGAAAGAACAATTTAAGAGAATATTGTTAAGAAAGGGGAAATAAAGACAGGTCACTAGAACTGAAGGAGTAAGGAGTTAGTGAAATATATACCTATTTCTGGGAAATAGTCTCTAAAGACAGTCCCCACACCCGGTGGGGCCTTGTGACTTGTAACTGACAGGAGTCATGCAGAGTCGTTCCAGAGCATTATGATTCTAAATCATAAGAAATTTTGCAAGTTCTGCCTTGGTCCCTTGGAGCCCTTGCTCTGAGTACCCTGAATTGCCATGTGAGCAATTTGACCCCTCTGTGGCTGCTGTGCTGTGAGGAAGCCCAGGATAGCCACTTGGAAAGAGATTTCCAATCAGCAACCAGCTGTTTTAGTTCTCCCAGCCTGGAAATCAGACATGTGAATGGAGAAACCTCATCTGACTGCAACCATATGAGTTGACCCTGTCAACAGCCAGAACCAACAGAAATAATAATCAATTTTTGAGTGACAAAGTTCTTAAGTGATTTGTTACATAGCAAGAGATAAATTAAAGACTATTCTTTTGTAAAAGACACAAATATAAAGCAGATATGAACAGACCTTGCTTTCCTCTCAAGACACCATCTCTGGTGTCTGAGCAAATGTCTTTATTTGGATTTGGTTTTGTTTTCTAAAACCTGTGAATAATGGTTATTGTATTTTATTCTTAGGGACAAGAAGAAAGGGATAATTGAAAATAAAGGCAAAATGTATAAGGTGAAAAGAGAAGTGACACTGAATGGCCTTGATCTTATGAGGTCTTATTTATTGAAAGGAAGTATTCAGAAAAGCAAGGTTAGTATCTGAGGAGGTATTTTGCATAAAACAGGAGTGAATTAGATGAATAAAGAAATGAGCAGCAAAGGGGTTTTCAACTTGTGGATTGTGATCCATAGGAACTGTATTAAAGGGCCATAGCATTAGGAAGGTTGAGAACCACACTGGTCTAGAAGAAGTTGGGAAGTATGAAATTCATATCAAATTAGCATAGAATTATGGTGAATTTAACAGCTTTAGGATTTTTTGACTGGTACTAAAATGTACAGAAGAATTCCCAAGAAGGAACAGAAGATCAGAGTAGAACATTCTAGGACCTCACTGAGCTGCAGAAGAATATAAAGGAAACCTACAGGCTGTGGAGCTAGAGTGTCTTCAGTGCCCAGTGAAAGACAGAACCACAGGAAATAGAGAATACTGAAGAGACAGAGGAGAAGGAGAAGGCCCAAGTCCTCAGGAGACTTATACTCTAAGTGGTGCGCAGGGTGGCAGGATGTTATGCTCCGAAATGCCTCCCCCAGATCCACATGTTGAAACTTAACTGCCATTGTGATAGCATTAAAAGAGGGACCTTTAGGAAGTGATTAAGTCATGAGGGAGGAGCCCCCACAAATGGCATTAGGGACTTTGTAACAACGAGGTACAAAGCCCCATTCATCCCTTCTTTCCCCTGGTCCTTCTTCCATG